>JTDE01000583.1:139573-158323 GCA_014338405.1 Paragonimus skrjabini miyazakii
CCACTTTTAGTTTCCTTCTGTCAGTCACGTGTATAACATTTACATATTATATAACATATCGAGTAGGACAAGGAAATCGGTTTAATTTTGTACTTGACTCAAGATTATCGGTCATCAGTTTACTGTCAAACTCATAATTTAAAATTCCAAGTAACATGAGTAGTTTTGCATAAAAAGTATACATACCATTACATGTCTCTTTCACATGTATGAAGGAGACAATGGAAGACGATTTTAATCAGTATTCATTAACAGTGCACATAATCACTATGTTCGTAAATAACTCCATTTTATGTCACACTTAATTCATGGTGAAATTGTTACAAATAATTATGTCAAAACGATGTAGAGTGACGGTTGTAAACAATGATGGTGTTCTCAGTAGCTCAGTTGGAGGATTGGGATGTTTGCCGAGCTTGGTATTTAGGTTACACATATTGAATCACCAAACCTGGTGCCTTCATCAGTATGAGGGTGCTTGAGCGTCCAGGTGTGAGCATGGATTTTGATATATTGTAATGTTTGCTTATACTAATATAACGGAGTAAGTTGGCCTCCCGACTTGATTTATGATTGGTCACCTTCTGTTGTTTCAAATTTCGAGTTGGATTATCGTTGGTTGATTGTTGTTGCAATCATACTTCCAACTGAGGGCCGATTGGTTATTTCCTACTCCTCTTGCAAGTGTTGTCTGCTGTCTATACGATTTCTGTTGCTGTCAATCTATGTCTTGGAATCCAATGGGTGGTCATTGTTCTTTGATCGCTTGGTTCACATCTTCCTTTTAGGAATTTGGTCCGATTGATAATCCACTGTTCCGTGTTGATCACCTTGATTGGCTCAGATTGGCTCCCAGTCTTCAACATCTATTGTGTCGAAGCTAGTATTAGGTTCGGTATAGTTTATTACCGGCCATTAGTCCCGCGAGTTCGAATGTTTTCATGGGTACGACTTCTGACGGGTAATTGTGCCCAAAGATGACGTTTGTATCACTAGGTTTAAGCACCGCAAAGGACGTGCGTTAACCGGTAATTATTTCAATAAGTATATTACAGTTATCACAATTGTGAATGCAGCCAAGCAGCGGGGAAACTGTGGTTTAATTGTTTTTTGATTGTAACAAACAGGGAGCCTTGAGCGCGTTCATTAACAAGAGTAAACTGATAACCAGTTGCTATTTGGTCAGAATCTATCATTTTCACTGTCATAACTTGTGGTGACGTCTGCGCACCTCTAACTAAGAACACATCAGTTACTGTCTTTTTGAAGCTTGTAGAGACATGGTTGAGCTCGAATCACAAGCTATGATAAATTTGGAAATGTGGTATAGATGGATTGAAAAGAAGGTTTAAATATATCCCTTTTAAGCAAGGAATTTCACAAAATGTGTTAGGCCAAATCACCGCTATTACCAGAGACCCAATTGTAAACTATTGATTTAACCGGAATGCAGAACAGTATGCTCTTACGTGAATACCTAACTACCGGTCAAAACAGGAAACCACACCGGGAGTTAATAAGTCGCATATTTGGAATTAGTGAACTATCCATCCTATTAAGGGAAATCCACGAAATGTTTCAAGAGAGTGCCCGAAGGCATTTCATGTTGGAATTCATTAGTACCAATATTGAGCACTACAACTGTATTGATAATATGTCGTTGATTTATAAAGGACATCCTGTTAAACACTTTGAGCATCCTAGTTCATTTCATAAAGTACCATACTAGCTATGACCCAGAATTGTCGTCACTGGATATTTTTTGACCTGACAAAATTATCATACTATTTGTCCTGATTTTTCCCGGTGACTTACCAGGAATTAATTCTTATCATTAACCAGGGTGACCAACTGTTCTGCTGTCTGTTGATATCAAAATAAGCTGCATGCTATTATGGTATGGTATGCTATTATGGTTTAGTCACCGTCAAATCGTTGCGTGGGAAAACAATACTGACATCAGAGCGTTGCGTGGAGTTAAATAAAGACAGATAGACTGAAACGCTTCTAACAGCCCCGCTATAAATACAGCATCTTTTTTATGAGTGAACCCTTCCGTCAGAATTTTGCCATACCCCCATGAATACCTGATCCACGTCAGAATTTGTAAATCGATCTTCAGTTGCTTGCTTGAGTTATGATATATGGAGTAACTGATGAGTAGTAGGGGATTTTGAATCTCATATAGATTGAACATCACCCACAATTGATCGCAGCTGTCGCCTAATGTGAGGTCATTGGCGCAGTGGTAAACACGGTCTGTTCATTAACAGCGTGTCCGTGGTTCAAGTCCCGGTAGTGGCGATGATATGCACTACTGACGAGCTCTAATGAGAGCGAAACTCGAGTCTAGTGCTTCTTCTCGAAAGGGGCCGACTGGAAAGTCTATGGGAATGCGACAGCTGCAATCAATTGTGGGTGATGTTCAATCTATATGAAAATCAAAATCCCCTACTACTCATCAGTAATCAGATACTAACATTATTGCAAGTTGCAGCTGCTTTTTCGGGCGTTCAGTGTATTGATAAGCAATAATCTTTGCTATTGCACATAATGTTTCTGTGATATTCGCTTCAATTACGGATACTATTCCTCTGTTGTGTTTCCTGTCGATCTGTTCAAGGGTTGCAGGTTTGCAAACATTTGTCTGAAGTGTTAATTTGGATGGAATATTATATTTTCCCATAATTATACTTTATAAATCTATTTTTTGTAACAACTGTTTCCGTGTGATAATCCAAGTCTGCTCTCCCGCTCCACCGTACTAATTCCTTGTGATCCTTATTCACAGAGAATTTCAAGAGTCTTTTTCATACGCACTTGTTGTAATATGCACACTTATGCTTTTGAGAATATGAAGTGATTATTATCGAGTTGGAGATTTATTCAATCTCACTTTTGTGCGCATATCTTTCACGTGATTAGGTTTGTTTGAGATTCATGGTATGGATAGACATATTTGAAAGGCGAAACACTGGGTTGAATGAAAGTCTTCATTTTGGCATGAGTTACATTTAGTAGGTCGACTGGCATTTGAACATCAAATCATTCAATACAGTCAGATGCTTGGCTGATTTTCTTAAAACTACACCTACATTCGACCAAATAGTCACATTCTGCTAGACATTGAAAGCAACGTTTTCAGAGGGAAAGATCGGCAACATCTTCAGCTTTAGTTCGACTTCCTATGCATTTTTCACTACCAGGACACGCTTACCACCGGTTAACTTTCTCTTGAGGCAGTAATGTTAACCAGTGCGTCTTTTGACTGGCTAAGTTTAACCAGATCGGTATGCACGGCCACATTCGACTGTGATGTTTAATTTATATTGACAAAACCGTCGTCCGCCAACCAGTTATCAGCATGTTGATAGTTGAATTCAGTAGGTTCCCTGATTGTAACCCGACTGGTATGTGAAGGATGTCCAACGATTAAAAGTGCTCATTCACTTCTTTCCTTCCCGCTCACATAGAGCAAGGACAAGGTGATGAATCTGGATGAGTGTGATGATCTTGGGCAAAATATACACGCATAGATTGAACAACCCTTCTTCTAAATTGACTTCGCTTGGATTGTAATCAAAGTACTAACAGGATGGCTTTAACAAATTCAACTGATATTATTTCGGACCATACAGCTTACAACCAAAATCAGTAGTTGTGAGTGCACTATAACTTTGTATATCTTTTAGTACGAGTACTTTCATATCTATTAATTAGCACGGTGTGATGAGGTGATTTGGGACATTTTGTCCTTGAGAGTTCGACTGATTTTTATAACATTTTCAGGTTGGTCCCCAACACCAAGTTTAACTTTTGGGTCAGTTCAAACGTGGAAGTAATGTGCTTACTAGTCTACAGTAATCTAACTTAATTTCGCTGGCTTGCACGTCAGTAATCGACCAATCTCTAGATAAACTGACCGCCATGGATGAAGCCAACCAGTAAAATGTTGAAGTGAAAATATTATGGGACAGACGCCTTGTCGATGTCAACATCACTCAAAGTAGAGCCACCTGGTTAAATCTGATGTTGTTCTTCAAAAAATAATGGATGATTAAGCAAATATTATGCTTCAGTTTAGTCCTGATCTAGCTAAGTAAATTCTAAGTTAATGAACTGTGGTTACTAAAACACAAACTGAACAGCATTGCAATTACCGTATGTAGTGTACGATTGAAAGTAATGGAAGGATCAAGTGGACTACCAGATTTATCAAGTGTGTGGCCGGAAATGGTACAAACATGTGACAGCTTCATTCGAAATATACGCTTCTGGATTATGCAACAAAATTGTCATGACCGAAGTGGCGGTCGGAGTTCGGCGTTTGTTGTTTTCGAAGAAAAGGCCTCGCGGTATAGCTTGGTCAGTTTGCACACTTCCGTGAAAATCATTGTGTCAAATGAACCCATACCGAATGCATCTTCTACCTATCCATTCGTTACACTTCGACGGTGGTGTTCTTGTGTCTTCTGTATTGAATCTGAGTGAATTTTGTGGATTTGACGTACAGCGTGCTCTTGAGTATATTCACTTATAATACCCAAGCAGGCGTGAACCACTTGACATCGCCGAATGCATGTCTCACGGCAGGCACGATTGATAATGCTACACATTCACCAACACTCCCACCCCGTTCAATAGACTGTAATCCGCCCCATGTCTATGATTTTAATGACTTATTTGACGCACTAATTTTTCATTTATAACACCCTATGTAATTGTAAAAGCCCGATGAGAATGACCGAAAACAGCTGTTCGCATAATTGACTTCTTATGACTTCCAATAACACCTACCTAAAGACTCTGAATTATTCTAGGCTTCTTCATCATAAAAAGAAAAATTCGTAAGCTTCGACAGGTTAACATTCCGTTTATGTTCGTCAACGACAAAGACAAAAACACGCTAAGAGCACCAGGTGCGTCTTGTGAAATTAACACGGTAGCATAATGTTCTTACTTTGGAAAAGTGAAGGCATTACTGGATAGTGATCAAAACTCCGCTGAGACCCGTAACTTACTGTCATTAGTAGGAAGTTTACCATTCTTACTGAGGCAAACCTTAAAAAGACCTGAGTCAAAACCACTGACAATATACGATGCTTCATTTCCCAGTCAGTGAATATGGATGTTTTCTAATAATGTTTTCGAACACGTGCATAACTGTTTGTCTATTAGGCTAGAAGAAAACGACATTTGGAATGAAATTCGAAATACGTCAGCAATTCGATTAATCAAGTTCAATTTGAATCTAAATACGAGCAACTAAAGTAGCCATCATCCATATCCGCTAGTGAAACGGGCTTTTTCCGTGAAACAAATAGTAGATATCTGCCGTCAATTGTTGTCGACACTTCTTTGCTGAAAATATTGTTTAAAACATGGACGCCATTGGCTACCAGCAAAATTGAAACATGAGCATTCGCTATTTACTACGCTGGTTAGAGATTGTAATGTTTTCGTTAGGAACGAAGAAAAATGCCTCCAACATCATAAAAACTGAACAGTGATCCAAGCCACCGAAATTACCAATGATAGCAAGTTGGTTATTAAGACAGCTTCAAATACTTCTGGTGGTTGAAAACGTCTGCGAAATTCGGTGTAGGCAACCCAATCATATCGGCATGTTACCTCCACATAGAAGATGCACTTCTATGCCGTATCTCGAGCACACGCACATATATTCATTATAAAGTTGTTTCATGGCTTGTCAGCATTTTGATCCCCCACCCAAAACATGCCATCTTAATTTTGCTTGAAGTAACATTGTTGTTAACGAATTTCAAGGGGCCATCCGTAATTGCAGTTGATAGAACAAAATGTTAAACTCGTGTTGAATGCATGTTTTGGGTTTCGCTTCAATTTTGATGCTTTTTTGAGTGGAAATATATGTCAATAAACAAATTGACGCACTGCATAAAGGACGTACCAGCTATAGGTTTATTAAGTGTGGAATATATGTTACTGAAATATGGGTCCATGATGTGAACATCACTTGCGTATCAATACTGGCCTTGTTAAACTCATTGTATTCGCAAGTTGAACCCTCCTGTAGCCAAGACAAATTTTTGCACACTTCTATCTGTACGAGATGGGGAGTAATAATTACAACAGTACAGTGTTTACAGGGTTGTAACAAAAAAAGGAGTAGTTCTGATTCGAGTTGATGACCGGGAATTCTTCACTTTAAGAGGTGAATCATTCGATGCTGTGTTACACAAGATATGTCAGTATTGTTAACACCGTTGTCAGAAAAGAAGTGATAAGTTTCTATTATTGCTCGCTTTGTTTTAAGATACCAATCTGGTGACAGTGCAAAAACGTGTTCGAATTATGAACTGCGAAACGTGTCAATCGAAGTGTTTATGTGATTACTAATATGAATCTTGTCCACAGGAAAGTATTAACGTTGATAAGATAGCACTTACTGAAATGATGCTTCTCAGATCTGAAGTTGATTGTCAATGAGTTTGCCGGTACATCAACTATCTTCAGAATTAAGGAAAGTATAAAACATGAATGTATACATTACTATACCTTTTACATATCTGTTTCCAGTTTAGGCACAAGATTTTCCATTACATGCTAAAGCAATTCACTTCGGTGCATTAGAATTTCCCCGTTAGAATTGTGGACGTGAGGGCAAGAACGTGATTGGTCCAACTAATCGGAAGGGACAGCCATTCTTAATTAGAGCACTTCGGATTGGCTACTTAGACGAAGTGGCACGGGCTATTCAACGGGTGCCAGCGGCTTTGCTTAATGGGAACGGAATTAGCAGTGAAAGTGGAGCACAGATCATTTGACCCTGTCCCTACTGATTCATCAAACTGCGGACTCCATTGGTTCCGTTGACAGGTAAAGGGGTGCGAGTGGTTAGAGGTGTCTGCGGATCTCACGTCCAGTAGGAGTGAGGTTTAGGGTCGTGGTAGATTTCGAGTTGTAATATAAGAGTGAATCAGTTGGTGAGGACATTTGCATTAGTTCTCTTGTATACATGGCTGACGGACGCAATTACACTCGGATCAGTCCCGAAACACACAGATGTATTATAGAAGCATCTGAAAAGGGCGATGACAGGCGTATGGTTGCCCTTCAGAACGGAGTCAAGTGCAATAACGCTTACAAGTAGTTTCATGTGGATTGCATCAGTTATGGAGCGCAGCCTCGCAAAAGACATAGAAGCAAGACTCTGACAGAAACTTAGATTGATATGTTGTTGAAGTGGATTTCCCTGGACCCAACGATCAAACTGCAATTTTTGAGATTGCGCGTAAAGGCTGAGTTCGAGAAGGAGTTATCGACCACAACGATCAGTCGATACTTGGACGGCTGATGCATAATTGTAAAGAAACTGTGTCAAGTGCCCGTTGGCATGAATTAAAATGAGAATTTGGAGCTACGGCGACTGTTTGCTTATCGACTGATGAAGTGTTATGCAAACTCAAGGACTATGTGCTGGATAGATGAAACAAATTTCAATTTGTTCTGTACAAAGTCAATGGGACGTTCACTAAAATGAACGAGAGCATGCGTCTCTGTAACAAACAGCCGAGGCCGTAATCTCCATTTGATTGGAGCTATGGCATCAAGTTCGGTAGTAGGCTATACGACGAGGTGGGGAGCATACTACAGCAACGATTGCAAGGGCTGGCTACGAACCCTGCTAGACCAGTTGAAGATCAGTACACCCATGTCAGACATTGTGTTAATATGCAACAACGCACCGTGTCACACTGATATGGAAAGTGTGTTTGCAGAGGAGTTATATAATGGAGAACAACTCTTACGACTGGCACCCTATTCGCCTATGTTGAACCCAATTGAGAATGTCTGGAGCATGGTGAAAGCAAGAGTTGAAAGGCAACTACAGCTGCTCCACGAGACAATAATAAACTGAGATCCTCACGGTGTGCAAAGTCAACATGAGTGGATAATGGGGACCTGCACTAGCCTTGTTGGTCATGCCGAACGATGCTGTATGCAGGCGATGAATGACAAATCACAGTGTAGGACATTTTCATAGGTCAAAGTTCCCTTCGATCGACCCTGTCGCACTCTTCCCCGTGACCCCGTTTAACTAAACGCCTCTTATTGTTATTCCCACAACCCGCGTCAAACATTACTTATTTCTCCACCCCGACTCTCTCAGTCATTGAATTTCACTCACCTGCCAGCACACCCCTGTTTATCTGTCACTCGCACCCCCCACCCCTATATGTACGCCCTTCATATGAGCCGTCGTGAAACTGTCGACAGCTAATCGGCCTGCCCGAAAGCCGGCTACTTAGACACATATCAGACCGATCCTACTGTATTTCGTCGGTTCGCGTATGAGTTCAGTTATACCGCTCCGAGCACGAAATGCGTGCGTATGGAATACAAAAATGAGCTGTTCAGTTGCATTGCTCAAAATGTGTGTCGCATTTTATCACGTTCTAATATGGCCCAGTTTCGTGATGTATTTTTACAAAAACCACGCAGTTCTTTTTGCACTAATCTTGCTTACACTTAGTGTTGTTATGGCATGTCGTAGGGGTCGTTAGAAAGAGGACAACGAGTGAAGCAATAATCCACGTATAGCCGTCCTGAGCCAATGCACAAGGGTCCCGAGTAAGCGCAATGAACGCTCCATGACCATTATTACGGACCATGCAATTCAAACCTACGCCTTCGTGCTTACATGCCGATCACTTGTGCTTGCAGCTGTCGTGCCTTTGGACACTTGAGGGCCTATTGCGACCAACCATTGTACCATATCCCGCGAACGCAACGGAACTGAGGTTTGTTTCTCGCAGTTGATCATATTGTTTATGTTGATAGCACCACGTTTCCAACGACTAGATTTGGTTTTGATATTTGGCGTCGTTGGTTATACGTGCCTCAAGCAACATTCGTCAGAAGAATGTACATACAGTCACCGGGTCATCCAGGTTGGGGGTTGAGAGAAGGTTAGCATATTTTCCCGGAAATTGTACCAGTTCTGGTACACTGCCACCCATCCACTGCCTTGTGGTATAGGCTTTTGAGCCAAAGGCTTTGGTTGAGAACCCTAATCGTTCTCCTGTCTAGGTCTGGGCGTCCTGGCAGGATCCCAACCTAAACACAAACATGAATACTCAAATAATAATCCCACACTACATCGGCCGCCTCGTAATATAAACCGGGTCGACCTATCTGCTGCATACAGCAAGGTGGATTGATGAAAACGCGACCCCATTCTTGGTGATCATCCGGCAGGTCCCAAAATAAGTGTAGCTAATAATATTGAGACTGCGCTGGTAAGTTCCATCGTTTACCGTTCAAAGGTTCGCATTCTAGAATAGATAGGTTAACAAGCCGCCCTCGCACAAACATCAGGCTTGTTGCATGTCGACGTCTGTTGCGTTTCAGAGACTAGAATCCGGGACGGTGGTCGACGCACACAACTATCAGCACACACACAAACTGTCTACCTCATACGTGTTATACCCTTCGGGTGACACAGACACCGTTAACAGTAAAGCTGAAATAGATGTAGTCCTAAGTAGGACGCACGTGCATTGGTAGATTGGACGCCTGCTAACAGTTTTTGTGCTGTCCGTTTGGCAGGTTCTGTTAAGACCAGCTCTAAACGGAAAGCCTTCCAAAATCTCTTCATTTTTTCAGCATATATTCCAAATGGTTGTAGTGACACCGGCGTCAAAGACGCCTTTTATTCAGATCTGGTCGCTCTTCTTTGGTCTTTTGACTCTGACTTAGTCAATATCGACGGAGATATGGACACCGACATTGACCGCATTGGTGAGGCGGAGTCTCGTTCGAGTGGCGGGTTTAGGATTGCTTCACGTTGCTCAGACGACTGTTGCAGCTTTGCGTTTTACATATGCTATCTGTAGCCAGCACTAGTTCTAGGTATGAAACCCGTCATTGCTATACTTGGCGTCCACATTCTCTGAATTAGGACTGGTCCCCGATAGCCCACTTAGCTGTTAGTTGTTTGACGTGGTTTGATTTAGGACTGTCTATCTTACTGGAGCACATGGTTGAATTCAAACCATGCGGTGGTGCGTTGTCGTTTGGTTCTTATTTTGCTGGGCAAAGGCCTTGCCGACAGCAATGACAGGCTGTTGGAAAACCGGTTATCCCGTGGCTGAAGCATGAATATCAAACTGGATTAGAAGGCTGCCTCAGTAGTTTTCACTCAGAAGATCCTACTAGCTACTGAAGTGAAATCACACAGGCAATTTATGAGGCAGATACTGTAGAATGCGACACGAGCGTACGTGGGTTGAACAAACACTTGCCCTCGAAGAAATCCCTGGGGATGGAACATTTCTCCTGGCATTTCATCTAAAAAGTCTAGGAGAGATATCTGTAGGTAGCTGAAACGTAGCCTAAAGTCTGATCGTGGGGCCTAGCTAACAGAGAAAATCAAGGGAATGAAGACCGCATTTGCTTCAGGAAACACCGACAAACTGCATAGGCTCATCTGTGTTACTGGTCCCAGGCGAGGATTTCTCAGTGAAGCTATCAGCGAGGCAGATAGTACACTCATCTATAATAAGTCCAGAAGGTTAGAGCGGTGGGCGGAACACTTTGAGGGCCAATTTAGCTGGCCTCCTGCTGCTACTGTGTTGCTGCTACGAACTTGTGATTCAGCACTCTGGGCGGTAGCTTTGGAACCACCCACTGAGACTGAGGTTCGCAATTACATCTCGGCTCTCAAACTTAACAGGACTGCTGACCCAGATGATCTCATGCCGGCACTTTTCAAAGAAGGTGGGGAGGTGTTAGTAGTGGTTTTGTCCCAGTTGTATAAACTTGTGTGAATTACGGAGACCATCACTCCGTGCTGGGGTCAGGGGATAATCGTATTCACATTCAATAACTGTATCAGGGGTTTTCGTGGAAACCATAGAGGACTTAATATGACCCCCGTCAGTAATAGGATTCTGTGACTTCCATTTTAATTCCTCGACTCATTACAGTTCGGGAGGCAGAACGTAGGGGAGAACAGGCAGGGTTCCGTCCTGCGCGGGGTTGTTGTATATTTAATCTTCGTCAAATTCTGGAGCAGCGTCATGTGTACCGTCGGCCAACAATCGCCGTATTTCTTGACTATAGAGTTGCGTTCGGTTCGGTGGATCAATCTACACTTTTAGAGTCACTCAAACGCAGGGGTGTACTGACTAAGTATGTGAACATACTGTCGGCGCTTTACCTCTATACTTCGGCTCAGATTAGGGTTTACAGTGAACTGTATGACAATTTCAACGCCATGAGCAGCGTGCGTCAAAGCTGGCCATTTTCACCATTCATGCTCAGTTTTGTCATAGACGTTATAATGAAGGATTGTCTCAAACACTCACAAGATGCTGACGTGGACCTCCTACTTGGTCTAAAGCGGACTGATCTTGATTATGCTGACGATAATATGTTTGACACCTTTTGAGCGGCACAAACAACGCTAAACGCTATTTCGCGTTTTGCTAAGTACTTCGGGGTGCGGTCTGCAGCCTCAAAATGCAGTGTGCTTCTGCAAGATTGCCGTACATACGTAGACTAAATGTTAGATAATAAAGTCATGGAGGTTTTTGACCGGTTTGTATCAGCCGATATGTAGGGGATTAAATAGAAGCGCGTATTTCCAAGGCTAGGGCGGTGTTCGCTAATCTGAGGCGCCTCTGGTGACAGAGAGGTATTTCTCTGAAGCTTAAGTGTCGCTTATATAAGGCGAAAGTTAGGACTGTATTATTTCACGACTGCGAAACTT
This sequence comes from Paragonimus skrjabini miyazakii, assembly GCA_014338405.1. Lineage (NCBI taxonomy): Eukaryota > Metazoa > Platyhelminthes > Trematoda > Plagiorchiida > Troglotrematidae > Paragonimus > Paragonimus skrjabini miyazakii. The sequence goes on from JTDE01000583.1 coordinate 151,329, forward strand.
AGTCGTTCAGGCTAGAGGACGTGAACCGTCTTCGGGTATGTGACTATCGATGCTTGCGTTCGATCGCTGGTGTCAGCTGGCATCAACGAGTAAATGACGATGAGATTAGGAAACCGGTATTTGGTAATGATTGTCAAACAAGTTTTTTGTTCAATCCTCACATTTCACAGACTTAGATGGCTGGGTCATGTACTGAAGATGCTAGCTGGGCGTCTGCCACACGGTATGATCTTTGCTGACGCTGCGGCCGACTGGCGCAAGGTGCGAGATGGACGGATGATGGCCTGATGAAGAGAAATGCAACCTTTTACGTAAGAATTGGTCATTTTAGGTCGGGTTCGTCTCCCGGACTGGGGCCCTCGCGAATCACAGAATCGGTGGCTTAAGACTTTGAGTGAGGTGGCGGCTAACCAAGCCCAGTAGCGTGAATGTTGTCAATGTTAGCCTGCGTTTTCTGTGAAATGAGTACACTGAATAACGCGGGGCAGTGAACGCCTTTAGGAAGACGTTTTGCGGATGATGCTTTACTTTCAGTTGCAACATGGTTGTTCATCTGAAAGGTGTGTGCACCTTGATGTCAAACGTTTGAAAATAGACGCAGCTATTTTTATTGGTTAGGTCCCCTTCCTCCCTCTTTCTGTTTTTCTTCTCTCTCCCTACATAGAATTTGCTTTTATCCCTCCGTGTTTGTATGACAGTTAAGCCTCAATGTGGACCACTGATGTATTGCTGTCTATGATGTTGATGATTGCCAGGTAGTCTGAGCGAAAGGCATTAGCTGCTCCGATAAACTGATTTATTTTTTGGGCTAAAAATCGTCTACTGCTTTCAGCGTAACTGGTTACGCGTGACTAAGCAAAGGAGTGTACAATGAAAGAAATCATGGAGCCCGGTATTACCACTAAAGAAAATTAAGATGAAACTTCACTTGTCTTGTTCGTGTTTGAGCTACCTCAACAAAACACTATTTCTTAGACGATCGATATCCCAAGTTTACAAAACATTTGACAGTGTTCGCTAATTTCATCAGCCCATTCTCTCTACTTGCCCTATTAATGACTAGCTTCTCAGATTTGCGTCATATTTTAACAGTCTAACACTGGATCGCTGAAATCGAGCTCGTTCGTTATTTCACGCATTTCATTACACGGTCTTCCACCTGCCGACGGAACAAGTCTGATTGAAGCTAGGACCTAACAATCCTGGGGACCATTATTTTCCGAACAACAATTGCAGACCGTGCACTTTCAGTGAACATTGTGTTGAAATGTCAGAGAATGAAGCGATGCTATCTTATGAAACAGCCTATCGTTCGTCTTTAATGCTAGCCAATCTATCTTCAAATGTAACGCCTGCAGGCATATATCTGGTTAACAATGAACAGTAGCGATCTTTTTGATGGACATAATAGTGGGTAGCACAATGATTTATTGTGAACCGCAAAAGATTTAATCAGGCTCCGAAGTTATTGATTCTATTCAAACAGATTTGTCATCCTCGCTTCATAGTGAAGCGCAATCTGCCTCCTGCATAAACCTGTCAACTAGTGTTTAATTTTGAAATTGCCATCCGAAACACTGCTCCTTCTAACGGAGACCTCTGGTAGTAATCCTGTCGGTTAAGTTACGGAAATATGTGAAGCAGTTCTACTAGTTTAATTGTCTGCAATATTGACCGTTTTCGCTAGTGAATTTCTACCATCACTTGCGCAATGTTTGCATTGATTATTGTGATGTTATCATGCATTGCAGAGTTTATGCAGACCATTTTTCCGAGCTAACTGCGAACGTAATCCCCCGACAATATTGCAAGCATCTTACGCCCAAGTTATAGTTTGTGCTGTTGGATGTATAGTTATCAACATACTGTTAGTTGCAGTAGGGTATTCGATCAGCTGCAAGTAAACTGCGACGGTTGTACCAGATCTATTGCGATAAGGTTTGCTAGAAACATGAAACGCTGAACAATATTTCAGCTAATGATCATTTTGAGTGGAATGCTGCCAGAATATACCTCAGTGCAAAATATGGTCACTGTCAAAGGTTTTCATGTTGAAAAACTTGATGTGATTGTAACTCACCCTAGATAGTCAATTGAATCATGATAACTTTTCCCTAAAAGACTGAAATAACCTCTTTTTGACCGAAACGAGTAAGGATTGTTTCGAAAAGATTGTTAGTTTCAGGATAGTCGAATGCAGTGTAGCTCATCCCCGATCATGCGGTCTAATTTTTCAGGGTGGCAATGTTTAAGAAAATAACAGACGAATTTCGAAAAATGCTCGGAGATAAAATGCCCAGATTATCGAAACCATTTGTTATATAAGAAGTCAGAAAGTGTTTGGTCGAAGAGGACTTTCCAGAAATTTAAAAGCAACAGGGAGTATATTCGGTAAAAGGTGATTCGGTTGATACTTAATAATGGCTGATTGTGGAAGATGGCTGACAGGACACTTTGCGCAGTAAAACAGACATTCTAACAAGTGTCGTGAACAAAGGAAAAGCGTAACATTTCATAGGTATCGCTATCGACGTTGCTCCAGCATTTCTAAGTTGAACTGACTAAAGCGTCAAAAGTGTCTGCGTCAGTATGAAGACAAAAGCAAATGCTTACGGTTCGCTGCTACCTGCTCCGATATCAACAAAGTTTAGTGAGGTACCTCACCAATCAGTCAGCTTGTAAGTTAGAAATCAGACGCTTCGTGGATAGAAGAGCTTTATGGAAACAAATACAGTAGAAAAACAACAGACATTCTTGAAGCTCCGGAAGACATTTTGGCCGCTAAAGTTTCATATAAGGGCCATTGGTATATATTTCAAAAGTCGGTCACTTTACCATCTATCTACCAGATCTCATTGACATAGGTTCAGCACCAAAATAGTAGTTGGGGTTTGACTGCTTACACAACCAACCATACAGAAAGTTTGCTTGTGGTCGCAACATTTTCAGTCCCGTTTCAGTACCTCACGAACGTGTTTAGATGGATAGTGTTTTCATGACGATGTTAGTGTAAATCCTTGCAGTGGAAATCTGCGTGATCCGTGAGCAATATTTGTGTTCTACAATTAGTCTTCAGGAAGGCACAATTATATAACTGTACAGGCCTGAAGATGAGTTATCAAAACCTTGTGCTCACCTATATGATTTTCCTCTCGTTATCACAATGAACATATATGAATCATTATTTTCTGTCTGATGAAACTCTGCATATGGGGACATTTCCAAAATTTACAACCAGTCTGTACTGCGCTCATTGTTTTGTTATTGTTGTGATTGTCAGATAAACCCTTATTCTGGTGGGTCCTCTTATGCATTCAAACTTGACCAGTGCACAATCTCCTGGGATTTGATTGGAAGCACATCGGCCACTTTGCTATAATCGTTTACTTTCAACAAATTGTCTTTTCAGATTCACAGACAAAATACTTTTTCAAAAAGGAAATTGTCTATGTCCCAAAGAAAACACTAGGACAGTCCTGTCACATCGGAATCTGTACGTTTGACGGGATATTCAATAACTTACGTTTACACGTCCCTTGACACCGGGTTATCATCAGAAAATCTGACCTTTACTCGACATAGAAGAATGGGTGAATATGCATCCAAGGTTTCGAGGAATGGGTCTCGGCACACTTCAAAATGTGGCCCAAAGGATGAACAAAGATGACTTTAACACGTTAACAAACAATAAAACTGACTTAATTATTTTCCCCAGTAAAAAAGCGATTCCATGTTGTTTATATACATAGCGTGTGTGCTGATTTCTGGGAAAAGTTTTAAAATTGAACAACACCTGCATTCGATCACAGTTCGTTCATTCGGACATGCTTTCCGGCCGGTCTACTTTGTACGAAAGCACTTTACATGAATATCGCTTGTCCCAGAGCTAATCAGTAGTGCATATCTCTGTCTGGAAATGTGTTCTGTTGGCTCAGCTGCAGTTTACGTTGGCAAACTGTCTGAATGGCGTTTGTGCCCCTCGAAGATGAAATGCATTTTCCTCAATTAAGCTGAAATGGGAAGCTTTTCATCCTATTGATTCACTGATCAGTGCTAATCCTAGTATTTGTTAGCGGGAATCGGTAAATACAGCTGTCCTGTCAATTGTGCCGGATGCATACTAATTAGCTCGTTGACCTCAAAAAGCACTCCTCGAGAAAATCCGGTGGTACACCAGATATACTGCCCGTACACAAACTGTAGGGACCAATGCCGAATGTTTTTCGTTGTTTAATGTCAAAGCTTTTGTATATTTCTCATAAGCAAGCAGCACATACAGAGTTCGCACAGATCTACCATTTAGTGTTTGCAACCTGGCATGCTTACACAGCATTTATACGTTATTTTTCTAGTGCTTAACAAGTAGTAGAACGTGCGTAAACGATAAGCAATGTGAACATGCATAGGTTTAAGTAGCTTAGAAAGCTCACCACACGTTACCCCTTACTGATAACTGATCATCTGCAAGACAAATGGATTTGCATTTATTTTACTGGTTTTGGTCAACTTGTGCTCAAACACCAAGCAACTGTAACGTTCTGAGGTCAATCAACCAATGGGATTAAACCACTCAGCCTTACGAGAATGGCCAATTATATGCTTGGGCAGATGGGAATAAATGACCCGCGAGACTACGGTTCTGTCAGATCATTTACTTCATTCTGGTAATTGAGTAACTACTGATTAGAGTGTGACTGAAAGCTTGAAGCTGAACAGAATGATTAACGACTTTATCAACAGCGTAGCTACTAACATCACTATCCTGTTAATTATTACACTCTTCTGCGTTCCTCCGATTACCGGTATGACGGCCGATGGCTTGCCACAACAAATTGAAGGTTTAAGTCCGGAAGAGTATCAGACCCGTTTGAGGTTGCTAACTGATATGCTAGAAAAAATTAAAATGCGGGAACTGAATGCCTATTATCAACTACACGGCCGACCAAGGTGAGTTAAGACGAAGATAATGATAATGGCTTAACTAGTTTATTACTTATTTCAGTAATCAGTAAAAACTAACTATCTACTGTTTTCAAAGAATCAACCAACAACAATAGTGATAATACCAAACCTTTTTTGTAGTTCAGACTGATTGATCGAAAAAGTATTCGGAATCGCATGTATTGAATCTTGCTTTATTTACTCAATGGAATCTATTATTTCGTCAAATCAGATATGTAAATTGATTCACTAACAACTAACTGAATAATCAGCTAAATAAAACAATTATTCTAAAGTGAAAAGCATGCGTCATTTTGATTATTTCGAACAGATTCTCGTTTCTATAAACAAGACCAGTAAGGAATCTCAAAATGTTTTCAATCAATATGTGACGCTGTAGATAAAAGTTTGTTGTTCTCACCATAGCTAGAAGATTTAGGAAATTATTCTGTGCTCCCTCCCGAAAAAGCATAATGATCGCAACCTGACAGAACCTCAGACTGATATCGAATTTGTCAATTACCATGTTTAGTTAATGAACGATAAACCGAACAATAGTGACGGTAACGATAATGAAATTATCATTTGAACAAAGTTTATTTATTATAATCGGAAACAGCAAAACATTCATTTTCCTGTAGGCACACAGTTGTTGAGAAAAACGTCCAATTATGTTTGGGTTTATTTCCAATACTAACTGGTTTCCCGTTGAATAGTTACAGTTGAACCGTGTGTTCCATTCGTACAGTCTGTTTCACTGACAAAGTAACAAGATAAAATCAAGTGGTCGTTATTGGCCTACCAGATTGGTTAAATCAATGCACCCACGTTAACTAGATCAAATTCATTCGCATGTCAAGACCGATAGTCATTTCCGAAGTAATCTGGAGAACAATATGAAACGCAGTGATAATCTAGAAATCACAAAGCATTTGTTGTGACATCAAACAATCCGAGTTCACAAGCTTTGCTCACTCAGATCACAATTTCTACAGAATACCTTACTCGGTGGAAAACGCACAGTTCTACCTTGTAAGCCTGATGGAATAAACTGACGAGGTCCGCATAAAGATACTTTGGAATAGTAGATTGTGTAAACAATCGTGTTGCAGACAAAGTCTCGATAATATATGAGTGGTGTGAAAACATTATTTCCGATGAGGTGATCAAATTATATTGACTGACTCTGACAAAATATTCTCGTCCAGGTATTAAAGAGTCAGGCAAACGGGTTGTGATGACATTTCAGACTTCCGTCGCGGCATCTGTTGTTACTTAAGCTTTGATTGGTATTTTGCTGAGTTGAGGCAAATGCTGTCACAGTTTAACTGCCATTTCCAAACTTAGGGCAACAAAGCTATGTGTGTTTAGAGTAAGAACTACACGAGAACGCAAAAATGTTTGCCACTTCTAAAAATTCCTTTAAGCGGCATTGTACATAGGAGGCACGAACATGATATTACCACAGATGCATGTTGTTGTGGGTGAATTCTACATCGTAAAATTTTTATCACGATATTTGTGGGCTGCAGCTAGCAAACACACATGAATCTGTTTGTAGATAGCCAACCAGTGTAGTTATAGTTCACATCAGAACAGAAGTTGGAGAGTGATTGTCGCAGAACACTTGTTAGTTTGATCGCTGCTTACCGTTACATTTAGAGTAAACATATTGAACAGTAGACAAGGTTTCCACGGTTTGGAAGAAGAAAGTCTACATTGAACTGCCATTCAAAGGTGATACTTCTTCACTTCGAACAACAAAACGCCTCGTCGACTCCATTAAGCGGGCATAAAATGCGGCTCAAATCATAGTCGTTGATCGAACTCGTAAGCTGCCTTTACCTTCAATAAAGGGGAGCAACCTATTGGCGCCAACTCACACTGTATTTATCAATTTGTGTGTAACTGCGGCGAAAGTTACATCGGCAGAACCGATAGGCGCTTGAACTATAGGATGAAGGAACATATGCCGAAATGGGTTCAGGATGTGGCTGCGCAGTCTACTCCCTTCGTCCCGGGATCACGCAAACTTCCGGCCTCGTCTATCGCCA
>JTDE01000583.1:158593-231132 GCA_014338405.1 Paragonimus skrjabini miyazakii
AATAGTGTCATATATATGTTCCTGGTTATTGTTATTTGGTACTGAAGAGGCAATACAAAATGCTAGCATCTACCTCTGTCCGTCTTCTTACTGCTTTGTTCAAGTTTATGAAGGGAACCAACTGTTTCAAGTATTGAACTTCACTCAAGTTCATTACCACAGTAAAGCTCATCATAATTTACAGTTGAATGCTCAGATAAGCTGGATTACTGTACTTTTCGATCATCTGCGAGAAGATTATAAAGTTTCTCAACATCACACGGCTCCTGCTGAATTATAGAAACGTTTGTTTTATTTACAATCGAGGTGAGGTAGAACTGTAATGTGGTAAGTCTTATTCAATGTCGTGAAAGGCTTGATAACTCTCAACAGATAACTGACAACTACAATCGAATTCGGAGGATTACTTCACTGATCATACCTCATTAATTAAAGCTACTCAGGGTTTTGGTTACCTTTTACTTCTTGTGTCATTCTACGTTTATGTGGGTCGACGAACCAGCCAATTCTATGCTATTAGCCGAGTAGCGCATAAATTGAAGTAGGCTTCACTGACATTTAGTCCAACAAAGATAATCGCTGCAATGATCATCGTTTAGTACAAGTTACCCGTTCAATATTTTTAGCTTATGTATTCAGATGTGAAGATTCCGTACTTTGCAACACACTGGTTTATTTTGTATCTGTTATGTGTAGCTGTTAGAAACGTGTTAAACTTTTGTTTTCTCCCTACTGCTCCAATTGAGTCATTTGTTATCAAATCAGGCAATGCGTCTTCATTTATGTTTGTGTAAGCCTACTGATGCAAGTAGCGTGGTTGTTATAACTTGCGTTGCGAAAAAGTTTTTTACAGCACAACTAACTGTTAACCAGAATGAACAATGCAAAACTTGAAATTAGAGAGCTGAATACCTTATATTCATATACCAAAATTCGAACCATAAGTTTTATGCGTACATGCTCTATTTAAGTCTAATCTGCTTTCTGGAAAACAAAAGTGTTTTTCCCGAGTTGAAACGCCTTCACACTAGGTATAAATAACTTTTGTGAAAGACATACCTTATTCTGTATTGTGAATAATGTTTTCTCAAGAAGACACGACAAGTCATAGGAACTATTGCAAATTAGTACGGAAATTCGATACTACCCGTAACCCGCTTTTTACTTTCAGAGGTTGATCACTCCATTATTTCACTTACCATGTGTGTAGTATTTTTGACCACTTTTCTCGGTCATGACAAGATACGATTGCTGAAAATGTGGTAGTCAAATCAATAATCTACTTAATTTGTACGCGTACCTCATTCATAAAATTTATATATCGGTTTGATTAACCATTCTAGAAAATAGTTGTGGTCAGATTGACAAAATGTATTTGGTTCAATAAACAGTATCCGCGCTCACTGTCAACTTCTCGTCTACTTACACGTTACATATTTCAATGTAGAGCTTTAGTTAATTGCTCATTTTCACTAAGCATTGCGTTATGCTTGATGTGATAGTCTTTAGTGACACCGGCTTGGGGGTTACGGCGAACAGGCTTTTGTGTGATAGAGGTGGAGTTCCATCTATGCTTGTCTTATTATTCCGTTGACCGAGGAATGAGTCGCATTCGTGTTTCCTTCCGGAAATGATTTGTGTTGCACTTCAAGTAACATGACATTGGTATGGGCATTTTGAATAGACTTAAAATTATTTGCTTTCTGATAAAAAGACATTCCATATGGTTTTCATATTTTCGTGACTGCTATGATTGTCAAACCTTGACGTGTTTGACATTGAGTGACATTGTACACATGACTGTACTCAATCAATCGAAAAACCGGAATTTTCTAATGTTCCACGATAGTTATTTATTGCTGTTTTTGTAGTGACCAACAGTTTGCGGTGTGATATCATACTGAAGTTCCCCAGAAATTTTCAGCAGTAACAAACAACCACGTTCTGCACTAATTGGAATTTGTAATTGTGTTTCACACCAGCCCTACTTCGCAATTTAATTTACTGAAACAATAAAAGCTGTTCTCTACAGCATGAAAAGCATCGTGGTTGTAATCCGTTCATATAACCTGGGATAGATTATTGAAATTCCAGTCACGCAAATCATTACGTGTGAAGGATTTCACAATCCGCATATGTTGGACGAGTTCACGTTCGTAGTCATAACAACAGAACTAATCGTGATCGTGTGGTTACTAGCATGACATCCAGCATCTGTGATAGCTAGAATGTTGTTCATATTTGTCATCAGTTTTGACTTGATTTATTTTTGTAGCACACACCCAAAATAACGTACTGCATTAATAACATATATCATAAGATGCAGAACCAAATTATCACTTATATCTAACTGTCCAAATTGATGTAGCAAAATATTGTATACTTTTTCAAAACGCGTTTATGGCTTACGCCAGATAAAATAGAGATCTTTTGTTTTCGCTCTCATTATTGGAAAATCTATTCCACTGAGGGCTATTCAATAGTCCGTGGAGTTTTGTTGAAATTAGAAGACTGAACGATCAACACAATTCTTTAATTCTAACCATCGAGCGCCGAGGGGATTCACACCCTGATTTCTAGTTGATGTGCTCATTTTTTAATCCTTGGGTCACAAGTAAGACTTAAATCAGCTGTCATCTAAGCAATCGCCATATCCAACGACTTGACTGAAGCATATACATATATTCATCTACTAAGTAGTTTGTTATTTGGGACACTTAACCAAGATTTAAAGGACCTAGCATTCAAGACAAACAAAACTAAAAGTGGTTCCCAAGTAAAGAACACCAGAAATCATAATTGTGCACTATATCGTTCAGCAGGCGCATTAAAATTATTCGAACCGAAGAAGATAATCAAATGAAAGAGGAAAATAAATTTTGTCCCATCTAAAATACGTTTCTGAACTCTTTTTTCGTGCAAGCATTAATAGACGGTTTTATATGTTTTTACTTTAAAACAAGGTTTGGCAAACGAAATAGTGGACGCTATCCTGACGTTCCTGACGTACAAGAATGGCTAGACGAGGAGTACGCGCGACGTCTGTGAAAAACAGCGCTGAAAAATGCATGTACCGCTTCGAATCGATAAACTTCCCAAACCAAGTGTTTTATTATATCATTTGTGTCTTGGTGTTAACACCAGTAAACAACGATTTGTTTGTTTTTCTTCTTAAAGTTCTGCTTCAGGTTGGAAGTGGTTTGTTCCGTAAAGAGAAGTATAACGGAAGTGCTCTTATTTGAAGCATGTGAACTTCCGGTTGTCAAAGTACGCTTTGAACAGCTGTACATCTAGCTGCTGACCAATTCGTGAATTAAATTATTTTTGCGTCGGCAAGTGAATTTAGCGGTCGTACTTGTTGGGCATGTAAAATACTGGTTGACCTCTCTTTTGGGAAGCAGTTGACGATTGGTGAAGGTTTCGCCTTCCCGGGTAAGCGGGATATCCAGATAGACCGCTGTGTGCCTACAGTAAGCATGAGTGATCATGAGTTTGGTCTTTTGAATGTTGATCCTCAGCCCAGAGAGCTCTAGAGAACGCTGCGATTCCAATCTTCCCTAGAGACGCTAGGAAGATCACATCTTTAGCAGTAACCAAGCAGCTGCCAACATTGTTTGGGACCTGATAGCCGAACTCGGGTTGCAATAAAGTTCGCACCGCATCCATTATCAGGATGAACAGCTAGTGGTCACTTTGGGTACTTTGACGAACACCGCGCTCCGACCGAAGAATACGCAGTGCGATGAGAATCAGCAATGTAGTACGTAAAGAGTAGGTGAGTAATGAAGTCTGAACCTCCCTGATGGTAGCACTAAGCAAACTGGAATCAGATGTAATGTGTACACCAACAAAAGCCACACACTGACATGAAGATGTAAAATATGTGTTCCGAAGAAACGTATAAAGTAACGGGATCTCTGCAAGACGAAGAGTACGGGGTAGGAATGAAACATGAGAAAGCGGGCAAATGTAACTGCGTGTATTATTGGCCAAGCAATGTCTCGTGAAAACGATTTGTCAAATTTGAAGTTACAGTAATGGGTCACAGAACGCTGGAGAAGAATGAAATATTCACTTTGGAGACAAGCACATTGCCAGAGCGGCATAGGCGGACAAGGTAATCGTTAACCAGCAAGAACAAGTTAAAATATCTTACCAAAGCACCAGATTTCGTGTGCTTCAAGTGATGCTTAAGGTGACCATTCACCAGGTATACAGGGGGACTTGGAAGTCATGCATGTCAATTAATGACCTTGCACTTACTATGGTGAAAGTGCCTGTATGAATATCACGAACGTTTAACAGTTCGTCGCAGTGTATGAAGGCCCCGCTGTTAGATTCCAATTGAATTACCGCAGGTTAGACCGAACGGGCAAATAACTGATAGTGTTCGGTTTTCCTAATATTCTACACTCAACATTATATATGACTGTGAAACGACGGCTGTGTTGGTAGTTGGAACGAAATATTTTGCCAGGTTATTGCGTAGTACTGTGTTCGGATACTGGTCGGTGAACAGCATGAGAATCGTGAAAACTGTCGATGATAAAGGCCACATCGAGGGGTAAATGACACAGTTAATTTATCGGCAAGTCTGAGGAGAGAAGCCGACTGCTGCAAAGACCAGTTAGATTACGCGATTTTCATGCATCTGAGTATGTCCTGTTTAAATTTCATAGAATTTGTATGCCTTGTTCGTTAACAGAGACTAGTTTTGAACGAAAGTTTGCGTTTATCATCGACTCAATCAAAGATTGAGCAAGACTTAAAGCCTAATTCTTGTTCGACTCCATCCTCGCATAAGCGCGTACAAACAGCTACCGACAAAACCAGCGCTTGGTTTACAAATCGCCGCACGTGTTTCCCGTGTACTTGCAAGTACCGATGAGGAGATACTAACAGAGTTTTAAATTTCATGATCGATCTTATTCACTAAAGTTAAACCAGAAGAGTGGTTAGCCTTACGTGGGTTTGCTGAGCACTTTGTCAGTCAATGTTTGTATCAGGACTGCTAAGTCGACACCATGAAGAAGTGACTCAGCGCTCCGGTCTCTCTTGCCACCACTTTGCAACTGTGATCAGTTGAAAAGCCTCTAGTTCGTCGGTAGAATTTTTGATCTGGGATTTAGGTCCAGTCAGTGTTAGTATAAAAATAACAGTTGACAAATCTTACAAATGGGAATACAAGTCGTTGTCCGTTAGCGGGATTTGTCAAAAACTATTGTTATGTTTCTATTCTTTAGAACTAAGAAAACAAACATTCAAAAACTGGTTTGATCACCTGATAGGTTTAACCCCATTAAGTCCAGTCGTCATAATGGAAAGCCAATGGGAATAAGGAATGCATTACTTAAACGTTTCTGGTATGGTATACAATATTCAGGTTCTGTTTGACTCACAGTGAACATTGCGTGAAAGCGGCCGCAGTTATCTCATTTGCTTACATCGATCGGTTCAGTAATCCTTCTAGAACTCAGTGAAGTTCTGTCAGAACGAATAAGTGGGCCAGATGCATACTAAAAATTTGAGCTGGGCCTCGATTACTTAGTCTTTATCGCGTAAACATGTTTTTCATTTCCGTCATACTAGCCATGATCAACTTGAAACTTCCGATTATATGAACAGGACTGTGTCCGAATAATGTTCGGCAAGGATTCCATAGTTGATTGTCCTTCCTTTTTTGTGCACTAATATCAGTTTACTTTGAGTACAGGAGAGTTCCAACTGATTCTGTCCGCCGACAGCCAATGTCTTGTAAACAAATGCTAAACCGAGGCACATGTAACTATCAATCAAGTTTACACCTGTTTAGTTCAACGATAAATGTACAAACGTTAATGTCTAATTTAAGCCGAAATCTTCCCTTTTTTTACAAATAAAATCTTCGCGTAGGTTTCTTATGAACTAATAATCGCTGCTGCTTACATGTTTTCTATATTTCCCTTCTGGTTGCTAAGTGAAGGCAAAAATCGGGATTTGAATATAATCTCATTTTACTAACCATCTACTTTAATGTAATTCAAAAACCTCTAGATATTTAGATATGTGGCCAAATTGTTTAGCAACAACAGGAATAAGAAATTATTTTGATAACCTTTGGGCAGCGTGCAGAGAATAATATTATTGAATGGTATGGATTACAATATTGCATGCATTCTTCTATTTATCACTAATAACTGAAGCATGTGATTCAGGATTGCATACTGTCATAACGAATGGAGAACGTCACTATCAGTTGGCCTAGTAGTAAGATCTGAATGTATGGATTGTAAAAAACTCGGCTACTTTGTAACTTGTTATCAATCGGATAACGAAGAAAAACAAGTTGGCTTAAAATGGTATAGTCATGGGTCATCCGACTTGAACTGGATCAACGATGGACTCATGTTTTCTTCATATACGCCAAGTTGAACTCAACGTTTTTGTTAACTGTTACATATACATGGTGTTAGCTGGTCAACATTAATAGATAGGCGTAAGTTATTTGGACACCAATAGTGGACGTATTACGTGTCTCTCTGGTGCAACGAGTGAGGTACGGAAGCAAGTAATGGGACGCATTAAACTAAGGTCGGTCTTCATGAAGCCCCTGTTCACAATTCATAAAACCCTCGTGAAGTTGATTGAAGGTACTTATGACAGTAACAACCTTGACCCAGTTTTCATGAACGAAAATTGTTACCTATGTCTCGGCAGTGCATCACGATTTGATCTACTGTCACATAATTTCTGTTCCGCCATGGCCATTCAATCATGGACTAGTAACACGCAACCCCTGCGCCAGCGAATTGCTGCACTATACCCCTCTGAAATAAAACTTTGTGTAAGGTGTGTGACAGTGGTTGTATATGTTTTAACGAGGCTGGTAGTTGCTGGAGATGAGTGCTCTCTGTTTAGGGTAAACCACAAACAAAGTCGAACACATCAGCCTAGTACTCAACTACCATCTGTACTAACAATTTTCAAGCGGATGATCCACTGCGGTGCATTCAGTAACTGTTGTTCTATGAAGGTCCTGTTAGCAGCATGAGACCAATTGCGGTAGTTTAGCATTAAAAGACTGGTGAAAACTCACCACCAGTGAACTGATAAAAATCATTGTCCTCTAACTGCGCATTATTCAACATCAGAATGCAAAATAAACCGCATTCACACTGGTTCCTACTGAGTATGCTGTCATCGGCTGGAGGTGCTCATTAAGGCTACTTGTGTTCGTCTGACTGAATTATCTTGTCTATGTATAATGCATTCATAAAAAATGCTTGAAAGGAATAAACACAATAGTTATTGTCTGTTCGTCATACTATATAAAATACTATGTTCATGCGCGAATTAATTCACACCAGGTTGATAATAGTATTGACGTTTAAACTCGAAACACTATCTTAAGTCGTGCTTGATAACTTCAATCATAATCTGTAAGATGATAACTACAAAAATGATAATTTTCTACAAATCACATATTTAAGCACAGGCTATCAACCCAGACTTGATGAACTAAAACAGACTGATTAAGTAGTCGATTCAGAGAGTTACATGTACACACAATAGTCTGTTTATTCGAAAGTGCTGAAGAGAAAGTTAAACTCTAAGTAACACAGGTGTTCGTTCATTAGTTTCCTTCCGGAATAACAATGCCAATATTACTGTCATTCATTTCGATAATCTAACTCAGCTTTATTCTCCCGTCGCTGAAGGTCAAATATTCCAACTAATTTATCTAAGAAACGTGAAATTCCAATAAATCGCACGGGCGCCATAGTTAATGGAGACAAACTGACCATATCGTTACTATCTATGTCAGCCAATAAATGTCCTCCTCTGACCACTGTATGTTGTTTAGGGAAATATCCGGTAAATATATTGACTTCCGCTAAATTTAAACATTCGTGAGTTTATTGGTTAATCAGTTGTCTCCTACACATAAGCCTGAAGATCACTCACACTTACCAGTTTACGGTTATGCGTTGAATCGTGCGAGATCAACGTATCATTCTGTTTGACTTCTGAGATACTTCGGTTCAAATGTGTTGACTAAAACCAACTGCTTGGCGCCCCCTAAATCGCTGCATGTTACCCAGGGTACACACGAAACTAAAAAGTATTAACTCACATTGACAACTCCTGTTAAAGGTCAGATGGTAGCAGACGTCCGTGAAGTATTGATCTGCCAACGCTTTAGTCACATTTCGGGCTGGCTCCAAGGACAGCATGTTCTCACTGCATGCTATAGTCCCTCTAACGAGCGGAGATTGCATATTATTTAAAGAAGTGAAAACGCAACACAACCAAATAATGTTATGGCGAATCACGATTGTTTGTGTAATTATCTGTCACCACTTAAGATTGAATTCATGTCAGAAGAACGTTTCATTACCGCAAACTGGTTCACGTTCTAGTTGGTGGATCTAAACTGTGTCACGTGAACCTATGAATTAAGTCGCCAAATTGGGTGGTCCTACATAACTCTAAGCATATGTATACGGCCACTTCGTTCTTATGAATATGTTCCGTATCGGCAACTCAAAAAATCATTTTTCATGATAGATAAATGAGGATGGAAATTCCGGTCGAATTGGTTTTCAATTTTGTTCGTAGAAGCCGATTTACTCGGACGACACAATAAGTAGTCGTCACCATCCTATGCAGTAGAATTCATTCCCGCAACCGGCCACTGCGGTTCAGTATGCAGACACATCGGAGGGTTAAGCATGTCCTAACTCAAAGATTTTAAATGTCATTTATTCCAAACCGGTCTGCATTTCGATCGTCAATCTTTACACCTTTGAAACTTTGGTTAATTAGAGAACCAGTAAATAAGCCTATTCCTTGCAAAAGCACTATCAAGACTGAGGGTCAGCCTTTAGAACGCCTTAGTTTGTCGGAAAAGTGACCAAGTCAAAATGGTCAACGGTAAGCACGCTGTCCTGAGTTGAACTTGTAGTTTCCCGTCGAATGAAACAATTGAAGAGTAACAACATTTTAGGAGTCCAAATATCATGGTTGACATACTCATCGTCCCTGACTTCGACCAGTTCACACTCGCAAAATCTCAGAATGTCTATCAAACCACCAGAAAACGTTTGTCACTAGCGTGGCGACCGAAGACCACTTCTCCAACCCTAAGATTTTGTTGTCATTATTGCTATTCACCAGATCAAACAGAGTAATTTCTTCACCGGTGAAGCGAACGGAAGTGTGATTGATTGCAGGCCACAAGCACCGCTAATACTTCCAGTGATTCCAAAGTTGATTTGAAAATATTCTGTATGCTTCCACTATCGTGTCCTGTTAAGGGTAAACTGCAAAACTGTTATGAAGCCAGGGACTCTATTCGTCGGCCTGAGTTCTCAATTGATTCTAGTTGAAATGAGTGGCCACTAGTATTCGCGGAGTGTTGATCTAATCAGTTTAAGTGTAGTCTGGTTTCTCTATTTGCGTATGCCATTTGTCGTTCCACATAAGGCGCACCGAAACATTTAGATCTCTCTGGCCAAACATTAAATTATAAATTAAAAGTTGTAGACGATACATTACAAATTTATTTCGGTTTTCGCTACATTTCATCAGATGTATACTGAAGTACTGGTAGTTATACGGTTGAGTTGAATAATTTTGACGAAAAGAATTACAAAACTATCCACACGTCAGCAAAGGACAACTATACCTTTCTGTCGTGCAAAGAGTGGTTACCACTTGTAAATAGCAACAGCCTCAGCAAATTGAACCCGTCTTCGATTGTCGGTTACATAAATGACATTGAAAGCATGAGTACTAGTCAGCACATGTACAGAGTTTCACAAGTGACATGCGATCAAAAATACCACCTGCTTGCTTTGCGCCGTTTGCTCAACGATATTTGCTTGCGACTGTGTCATCTCACGTTTAACCCAAGCCGGTTACACAGTTACTCAACTGCGCTCAGTAAAGCGTCTTCTCATCCACACTAGAAATGGTAACTACAGCGATAGCTATTGCAGGATGGTAGTTGTACTTTCGCCAGGTGAAGTGATATTCGGTTGGTTGAGTCCTGTATCACGACAGGGGCCGCATACAATGATACACCAACTGCCGATCTATGTTGCGGACTGAGTTATTCGATGACATCACCGAAAAGTATCATGCGGCTAGGGAACAGCTTTTTCTTGTTGCAACATGATCAGACTTACTACTTCGTCCAGTCAACGCACGAAAATAACCTTTCAATTTCACCGCTGATTGCAATTCTGTGATTCAACCTGCGAGATACCTGCTTTGTTTTTCTGGCACGGCAAATTAAGTTGCGATCGACAGCATGTTTGTATTGAATTGGCGTAGATCTGTTGAAGTTCGAACATTGACCAGTCCACGTGGACTTTCCTTGAGCAGATTCTTCGACTGTACCTTCTGATGGTGGCGTTATGGGGAGGTTCAGAAAAGCAATAGATTATTCACTATCATGCTAAATTGTGGGTAGTACATTGAAATACATTTGAAACAGTATTGGCTGCAAAATCTTCGTATACTTTCAGCAGACTTTACTTACGAATATACCGTATAAGTACCGACGACATACTATTCTTTTTCGAATGGTAGCCTTTAGTTTCTTCCCAGAGTGAACCATAAAACTGTTAGCATAAACAGGGACGAGTAGACTCTCCATTGATACACTGTTCAGCTGTCAGTAAGATTCTCTGTGGGAGAAATCTGATATTCAGAGTACACAGAATAAGCAGTCTTTCCAGTTTCACGGGGATAAAAACGAACTCGTAACTGCCATTTAGCTGTCCATTTACAACTTTTACAACTCTTTGCGTGAGGGATGCGTGTATGAGGAGAGAATTAGTATCAAAGTCGCCCAGTGATATTTGCTAGCGTTAAGTTCTTTCAGCCGAGTTAATATATTATAAACTACTGTGAGTGAATTAGTGCTGAATGGGTTTCAACAGGTCTGTAAAATTTTGTTAACCGCTGTTGATCCGAACTAACCATATACGGATCAGTCTCAGAGGTATTTAGTACATTTCGAGGTTTGGTAGACCAGACATCCGCGGCATTTGAGGGCGTCTGGCGTTGCACTTATCTTCTCAACAAAGTGTTTTCAAGAAGCTTCTGGATTTCTCTTCGAAATTTGTACTCGAATGTGCTCTGATTACTAGTAGTTTTAGCTGGTCAAAATATGGTGTTGTCCCGAAGGTTATTTTCTTGGCAACGTGGTCCATTTTACCAATGAGTACCAGACCTGATAGTTTTTTCCGGCCGTATTATTACCAGTTGTTCGTTTGACCGTTTTGTTCTCAGGCATACGACGTGTTCATCAGGACACATAGGGTTCTGTGACGTAGGAATGATGTGGTCATGGAATTAAAGGTGAACCAACAATGTCTGTATTCTGGTGCAACAATCAAACTGCAGAACTGATCACACAATGTTTTTGATATGATGCTGCCGATTCTTTCCGGTGGGGTGCAGATGTGAATTTCATGGACCAGAACTTCATGCTGCAAGCTGGTTATAGTTGCAGGTGACAGATCGGTAACGTACACTTTGAGTTGTTCAAGAATAGATGGAATCAGCTTCAATTTGTTGATACTTTTGATACTTTCATCAATTTTGCCTTTCAAATCGCGTCAACATAAAAATTGGATGAAATTGATGTAACTGATGGGGGTTGGATTCGCAACAATGTAGAATATTGTATTATGTATGCCCTTAAGTGCTCAGCCTATTCCTTTGGAACGTCACACTTGATTATGCATTCTCGGTCCTAATTCCACATGGTAGTAAACTAGTAAGATATTGAAGAGCAACTAAATTAATCTGAGATCACCGTAACAACCGGTGGTGACTGCGTAATTTTGTGTTCCGTATTCTTCACAATTTTGTGCATGCGTCATTCTATACCCAGAACATTCCAGCAATTGTTGACGTGCTTTCCTCTATTCAGATTTGATAGCCTCTGGTGAGGAGTCGTTGTTACCAACTAGGTAACAAGGAAGGCGACATTAAAATATGGAGTGGCCATATAATTTCGTCACTTGGTGCAGTTTTATAAGGGGATCAACGACTCTTTTTGACCAAAACGTATGCACGTACCTAGGAAAATAGCAACCGGATGGGTGTTACAAGATAGGTTAATGAATTCAGTGAAATTTGTGGATTTGAAAGTGTCCTGACCCGGCGCTATACGCCTAATTATTCAAACAGCTGCTACGAATGAGGATTCATCACGTGACAGTAAATGAGAGAACAGACCTAAATGCTATGAATAAGTGCCCAGTAGATTTTGGGGACGCAAAACACTAACTTGCTAAGGTCAATTAGTTGTGTAATGACACGGGGTTCGGAGTGTTGGTTACATTTTTTCGTCACAGCAGATTTTCACAACCCAGAACGAAAGCATTATCTTGAGATCTGTTAGTGGATCTAGGCACTCCTTGAATAACCGAAAGGAAAAATATGGAGAACGTATGGCATAGTGAAAGATGTCGTGATTTTGAGGAATTGTATGAGGCGTTCGATCAGAAATGGAAGCAGTATGTATCAAGTTGTTGGTTTGAATTCGGACAGACTTTAGGTGGACAGGATTAAGTTGGTTATGTTGAGTTCGGCATAGGTTAACTGTTAGAAACCTTTCTTACAGTGAAGTGACTGTGGAGAAGAGACCTCCTTAGGATGGCATTCCATTAGCTTAGTGTTCCAACATAAACTGGGTGCGATTGTAATCTGTATCGTATCTGGTGTACAGCCAAATATTTGCGTTAAAACTTCACATTGTAAACCGTACATGTGAATACGTTTGGTCAGCTGATGTTAGGTGACTTTTCAGCACAAACCAGTCATCTTGAAGCCATGATGCAACGTAACTATATGACTTAAGTGATGTACCCGTTAAAGCAGTTCTTTGCAAAAAGCGTGGGCGGTGTAATCAGTGGATCTGTTACATGCCACATCACAGTAACCATATAAACGTAGTAACTCCGTTTGTTCCGTTCGTTTATATATTATCCTTCGGTTTCAATAAGGGGTAATCAAGAGTTAACTACGGCCGACAAATGAAAAGCTCCTTGAAAGGATCGCGACAATGTATTCTGTGAATTTTGATTGCGAATGTTCTAAAAATACACTAGGGGGCTTTCTCATAATGAGTCGTAGACACAAGCTTACTTGTGTCCCATGGGAAATTACTGCATGTACATTTCTGTTGTGTGCAGGAGAAGGATGTTCAACTCGTGGCTTATGTAATATTCAACGAAATCCAACTGTCAATATACAACGTGGGCCGAATACCCATGAGGCTTTGAGTAGCACAGCATTAACAATAAAATGGTCCAGATTTTTTAAAACTGAGTCGGTTTTTCACAAAGATGCGTAGACTGGTTGTTCACATATTTAAATAGGCCCTTCTAAGACTACTTCATTCTCTCTGGACAGCGGTAACTTTCATTCAGACTGCTCATGAAAATCAGTTGCGACTTGCTGTTTTTGGTAACCGATGTAATATAATTTGAAACTTCTTCCATTTGTAACCAAGAGTTAATGCAACATATTTCAATATTGGGTAAACGACCTCAATCCGTCCACTCTTAATTGATACAAAAGTTCATTGGGCAGTAGAAGATAATCGAAGCTGCATTGAAAGTTGTAGTATGTCACGCTGTGTTCGTTTTATGTTCAGCCATGAGTAACGCTCACACTTTGGTTCAGTATGAGTTTGCAAACGCTCTGGTACACACCATTGACAACATTTTATCAAAACCATCCACCCACTGAAATCAAACCCACGACTTGCAAATAATGTACCAAATGATTCTGCATAAACACTGTCTCGCTAGACAACGTAATAAACAGATAGGTTTAAAATGTAAAAGTACGAAAGAAATATATGTGTAAGAAAATATACATGGAGCAGTCGACGTCCAAAGGGACCATCGATGGGGCAGATCAAAATCGGTTTCTTCTGGCTGATATTTATTCACCACTAACAACAACAATAACGAAATGTTAACATTTCGGTCATTTTCAGATAGATTCAGAAGAATAAGCTTCTAGGGTCAACAGTTTATGAACACACAGGACAGTGAGGCGAGTATTGATCAGCAGTGAAAAAGAAAATGCAAGTAATTCCAGATTTCGATCGGTGCTATAACACGATAACGAAGACAAACTGGTAAAAAAATATGACCTGTTTACATGACGTTGTATACAATAGGCTAGGTAGGGGTTCGACACACTCTGACTGACTCCAATGTCTTTTGGTTCTGCAGATCACCCACCACTTAAACATATTTCCGGTCATTCTCTGTGATATGCACTAATCTATTCTGACGTCAGCGTAACTGCAAGTGAATTGATAGATCTAATGTGAAACAGAATATTTCGGTAGGTCAAGATTATGAACAAGCTCAGCAACACTTCTAATTGTAAGTTGCGACCGCAATTAAGCTTCACGTTATGGGAAATTTAGGTCAGAAATTGTCCTTCAACTTACGTCAGTTGCAGCGTGGTCATCTTCGAAACGAACTCTCCGGAATGTTTACATAATAGAAATTGTACACACAGCTTTGTTAATAGGCCTTTTCTGACTGTTGACATTGAAGAACTTCTCGAGATATCTGTTTGTAAATAAAAGCACCTTTAACTTCTCCCCTTCTCCTTGTAAGCAGTTGTAGATTCAGGTTTGTCTAGCTATCTGAAACAGAGTTTGAACTAGACACTATTTGTAAGTAATCGGCGTAGAGGAGGAATAACTTCAATTGATAACCGGTCCAACTCTCCATGACGTACACCATGCGATATAATGAGCGATCCTGTCACCTAGTGGGTGAAATATCTACAACAAAAGATAAACCACAGTGTGTTTCTAATTTGTGAGAAACAGGAAGTTCAACAGGAAAGGAATTCGAAAGGTACAGAAATAAAACTCAGTAAATGTTAGTGGCGAAAATCACAGTATCATTTACATACCGCTTTTCGCACTGGACAGTTTCAGTTCAAACATTCCCAAAAATGTGTCACCTAGCTCTGCACTCTTTGTACAACAGCAAAGGTACACAAAGGTAAATTGTGACATGAAATAAAATCACACAAGACTTGCCTGTTTCTCGCATAGGAAGAGTTGTCAAAAAAGTGCTAATATCGGTAGAATATATGTTGAGCGAACCCACTGATGTGTTCTCTAAAGCGACTGTCGACTGAGAGAAACATTTTGCACAATATTGCAAACATCTGACGGATTGGGTGAGACATGTCTGCTAGTCGTCTGGCAAGCTGTTGGTACGCTGTTTTCCAAACACGAAACAGAAATTAATGGATTGATGGATTCTCAGAGCACATGGAAAATTTGGTGCGCGGTTTCTTATTTGTTTCATTATCTCCATTAGGTTTGGAGATGGGCCCACGTAGCATTAGATCTAGCAACTTGGTTGATATATATTTTTTCGTCAAAATATCGGTATCAACCCTAGAGTGTTGGAGAAATTTTCGTACATTTAACATGCGGATGATATTTTGGACTAACGATGCACCTTATTCATAAGAACTATATTGGAAACAACGTCAGGCTTAAAACAAGCGCGCATTTCATTAATCTTGGTTGATATACGACAAGTAAACGGTAGAACGTTAAACAACATTGCGAATGTTCGGTCAGGCAGTAGTCATACAAAAAAACTGACGATTTCCAGGAAAATAAGAGAGGTAGACTTTGAAATTTAAAACGATTTATGAAAGTTAGTTTAGTTTTGTCCATAGTGTAAACGCAACCAACGTTCTGCTACAAAATATACGGGCTAAATTTAGTGAAAAGAATGTTGAAAAATGTAAGCTCTGTGTAAGGTGCCTTGTAAGCAAACACAATTTGTAAAGCACTACGTTACAAACAAGAGGTCATGAACGCAACGGGTCCAACTACACCAGTTGGGACAATATGACTAAATACAATCATTCAGTTCGTTTGACAACTGTCAACCAGAGAAGCCCTCCTCGACAAAATAACCACAAGAACACAAAGTGAATGCTACAATAATATTTCACATTATATTAGCAACTGCATCACATAAACAACTATGTAATCTGAAATAAGCAGATTTGTATCCACGGCTCTTGCTATTCTAATCCGTCGAAACTAAACTTCGACTCGAGCCAGTTCATTACTTGCTATCAATCTGACAGGTTCAAGCAAAACAACCTCGTGAATTATAATCGATTCCGATTACTGGATTGGAGCTTTTGAAGGAACTGAACCAAGAACTCGTAAGCAGGTCATCAGGACTTGCTGACCAAACTTGGAATGAGAAATCGAAATTAATAAACTGTAATATAACCACACCAAACTTAGTGTGAATGAGGCTAGACAAATTGAGCGCCGTGGTTAACATGCTATTGAGAACTCGATTAAGATGAACACCACGTTACTCAACATTTCAATCAATTCGGTTTGCATTTCTCAGCAGTGTTGTAATCGAAATCTTGGTAACACCAGAACGGAGATGGCGTGGGGTTTGCCGTGGTTAGGCCAACTAAGTGCGTTACATCTAGACGGATTGGTCGATGTCTTTGTTAATTCGGTTGGATTTGAGATTGATGTAGATGAGGCGCTTCAGTCTTTCGTATTGTGTTAATCATAGTGGAACTGCATACAGGAGTTTGTTATTATTGCGGCTAACACGTGCGTGTTGGATGAGAATGGTGACAGTTTTGGTACAGCATCGCTCCACATGCGAAGACCTTGTTGTTAGATTTAAACATACACTGTGATTATCTGACAGAGCATGTAGTGCGGGTTTGGAACCTTTCTCTAGTTGCTGAATACAGTATACGTCTTTTGCAGGAATCCTCATATGCCTGTTGTGTCCATCAACACCTGCTCTAAATTGTTTCTCCCCTGTAACCGGCATTAAAGTCACTGCATTTATTTTCGTAAACGTCGTTTATTTCGTTATTCAAATAGACCGTGTCCTACGGATGCATTACCAGTCGTTTCACGGTATCATCTAACATAAATACTGTCCTGATTTAGTAGCTGGAGAGGATGTATGGAAGGCTTTCATATATTCACTCATGACGCGGTATTTTCACGTTAACCGGGAGAGATCTGGTCCGTCTTACACCTCCCCTAGTCGATATGTGTTTAACAGTTTTTTCAATAAATTCTTTAGAACATTGGTTGGTTTCCAACAATTTTCAGTTTGACAAATCTTCGTTGATTCAGAGAGTTCACTGGCATACTTCTCCTCTACTTTGTTGCTGTGTGATCAGATGACTAATCTTTTCATATCGTGTGGGTGTGACAAGTAGAAGCTGAGATACTGACGGCAGTGGATCGGTTTGCGATGACAGATATCTGGGATTTCTGATGATCATCAGCTTCCAGAAACAGTCTGGAAAAACAACTGAGCAATATGTGGTTTCAGGTTCCAAATTGACTAAAATACTTTTGCGTTCTAAGTTAAGAAACTGTAGGAATTGATGGTTATCCGTTTGATGATAACGGTTGTGCCATTTACTTATTCCACCACGTCTGAGAGGGCGGCTAAATTAATTTAAAACCGGTGTTTCCGGGTATTTAAAAGAAAGATTGGCTGCTGCAAATGCATTTGGAGCAATCCATAACGATATCGTTGGTTGGCCTGTACAACTTTTGTTGAGTATAATAATGAGCAGTTTCAAAGTCAGATCAATCTTGGACGTCGATAAAATTGTTCATGCACTAGGACAGACACTATTTTTTATCAATCAGTTAATGAGTTAAAGTTGGTTTCCACATTTTGCCTCTTACGCGAAGGAGACTTGTTTGTCACCGTTTTGTTTTCAGTCAGAATTGCGTCAGTCTTTTGTCCGATCACCTTTAGTAGTGTCCTGTAATTGAATGTCCTGACATGTTCTGGTAATCCTGTTGACTAAGCATCATTGAGTTGGTTTCATTGGCTCTGAGGATGTGAATCAACTGATCTCTCCCGATGATATCAACAGCACCTTGTTCCGCTCAGGTTAGGTTTGAGACAAGTGGCTATCTTTGTTGCAACACTTTCGCAAGTCTGAATCTCACTTCATTTGCGGCATCTGCACATAGGTTTCTTGGAAGTAATTTGATTTTCGGAAGTACACCTATTTGCTCAAGCTGCACCCTTTGGATGTGAAAATTAAATTATTTCTCAAGCAAGTTAATCCCGTTCTTACTGCGTGGCTGCGGCGACAGATAGAATATTACGATTTCTGAAAATATTTGTGCTACTGATCGCCGTACAGAAGAAATGCCATTTACTCTTCCAAAAAGCTCGTCGGGTTTCCTTTTTCGAATTTTACTCGGATTTATGAAAATCCCTGACTTGCGCTAGTTACTTAGTTCCTTAGCTGAGTCCCTACTGTTTTCAGGTGATACTTGATGAATAGACCAGTCTAAACTGTCACAGCGAAGACGTACATATTCCATCTGGTTAGTATACTAGTGTATGCGTTCCCTTAAACAAACTCGAGGCTGCCCATACTGCTGAGTTTCAAAGAGGGCTATTATATGGCGATCACACTTGCAAATAGACTGAATTACCTCAACGGAAATACGGTGGACACAAAACACCTGGCGCCTGACTAAGTTGTTTTGTTTTGTGACCAAGATGATCAGTGTATTAATCAACTTTAAATGAATGAATTCAAACAGTTTAACGCTATGGTTGACACGCTGTTATAAAGTTAAGTAGAAGAACACGACAACACAGGTAAGTTGTAAAATCTAGCGTTTGAACCACTCTGGTGACATCTTTGATCACCTCTGCATAGTCTATTACTTGGGAGCACTGTGTTAGGGTTTTCGGTGATTTACCAGAAAAGAGTAACGTATTCCATTAAAGAGGTTGAACATTGTAAACGTAAGGTTTATGGGTAATTTGATGAGGCAGAGTTTAATTATTGTCCACAATCCACTATTGCTTTCGTGGTTAGATATGTGAAGCGTCAATACCAGACATTATTACATGTGAGACGAATGAGATAAAGACATGAACAGCTTGGCTAACTCGGGTTGTATGCGACGAGATTACTTTCTCTGGTATAAGCAAAGAAGCATATAATTTACGCTGGTTGAAATTATGGTGGTGAACGGTCAATCCAAATTTAGAATAGAATCAGATTGAGACAAGATATAAAGTCTACGGTTGAATTTGAAGGTTTTCATCTAGAGATACCAGGTCGATCTCGAAGGGGATTTTGTATAAATGAATGGAATACATGGTAAGAGTTAGCTCAGTATTACCGGTTTCCCTGTAAACAATTCAGTCAAAATATTACTAGCTGTTACAGGAGTTCCTTTGCATGAATTAGTGCGGTGTCCCTGAGCATATTCCCAATTGTTATCATACAGACTTTAGTAGGAGAAGATTCATTATTTTTCGGTTTTCTTAGCTGTTGAAAACAGCATTTGGAACACTGCTAAGTGTCTTGAAAGCATATTCGGCCGTCGAAATCCAATTTATCTTAACACTTTTGGTAGTACTGTATCAAATGTAATGTGTAGTTAGGTAAGTTTTACTTGTTTTACAGCTGTTTGTAAGCCTCGTGTGAGGCTCACTAATGCTTACCCTGTATTATTTGCAACTGCTCTGCAAAAGTAAACTTAGATAGTCACATTGTAGTCTACAGTATTTCATCTAACTAATGCTTTAGTGAAAACATGCACTTATGTGATCATACTTTAAAACCTGTATGTATGTGTGAGAACTAATTAAGCATGATCCCCATCCGTTGCATTAGAGTATATGATGTTGTAACTTGAATGACTGTATAAAACATTTCGTCATCGAATGTTCATTTACATAGTGGCATTTTGTTAACACTTCATAGAAAAAGGTCATCATTTTAACCGAAAAGTTCCTACTGTTAGTCGAATATCACTTAGTTCAACCGGAAATAACGTTTTATGCATATCCTAATTAAGAGATAGTGTATCCACTTTTCCTAGGCATAGTGTTGAATTTATTCGTTTTTACTGATCAAATAATAGATCGACTATGAACAGCAAGACAATCCGGCATCCAAGTTAGAATGTCGAACGTTAGTGTATTTTAGCTAAACCAAAGCTAGTTCTGTGAATTATATCTTATTAAGACGGCAAGAAAACATACGCTGCGAGATGCAAGCATTTCGTTTATTCTCATCAGTCGAATACATAAAACATTCAGTTATATAGGTATAAACAGCTGAAACCGATTGGGACCCGTACACCAAGAATGAGAGGATCACCCGAATTGCACAAAGCCGGTGTCCCCTTGAGGCCCATCCTCGCCATGGATGATACAGCTAACAACAACCTTGCTCGATGGCTAGTTCAGCTCCTTGATCCCATCCGTAAAACTCTCAGCTCCCGTTCTGTGAGGGATTCTTTTGGGCTGTGATATTTTGGAGAATATTTCGGTGAGTTCCACACAAAAGATGTACTCAATTAATGTTGACTCACTATTCACAAACGTTCCATTACATAAAACAGTTAATTATTTATGTAATTTTACTTTGATTCATAATATTTCTTTGCCCATTCCTGTCGACTACCTCAAAGAATTAATTCTTATGTGTACACAAAACATTCGGTTTGAGTTCGGTGGATGTGCTTATAAGCTAATTGATGGTGTAGCAAAGGGCAGCCCGTTAAGCCCAACATTGGTTGATATCTTTCTTGGAATGGTCGAAGATGGATTATCAGATTATATTGACCAATCTTTGCTTTATAAGCGGTATGTCGATGACATTCTGATATTCACCGATTTTGATCATTTTGTCACTCTTTTGCATCAGTTTAATTCCGCTCATCGAAATCTCCATGTTACTCATGAACAAGAGCTAGAAAACTCACTGCCATTTCTAGACGTCCTTATTTCTAAGCGTTTAGACGGCACATTTAGTAGGTCTGTTTATCGAAAAGCCACATGGAGTGGGCAGTACCTACAATTCTCTTCATTTGCGCCCGTGGCTTACAAACGTAGTTTAGTACGAACAATATTTCACCGAGCAAGGAAAGTATGCACATCCGAACACCTAAAGTCTGGAGAAGAGATCTTGAAGAATGTTCTGCTTGCGAATGGATATCCGGCGAAATTTATTGAAATTCATTGCAAGGAACGAGTGGCTACCCCCCAACCACAGTCAGTGTCAAAGAAGCAGGTTTTCATCACCATTCCTTACACAGGTGACCACAATATTACCGATGTAAGTCGAAAGTGGAAATCAGCCATTGATCGCACATATCCCGCAGCGGAATTGCGCTTGTTGCTTTCCACCCGCAGGATCAGTCTCCACTGACCCGATCGTTCTTTCTCGGAAAACTCTGCCTCTCATGTTATCTACCAGTTCATTCGCAGTTGCGGTGACTCATACATTGGCAGAACGGACCGAAATTTCCGACAAAGGAAGGCGGAGCACATCCCCAAGTGGCTAGTGCGAACAATGAGTCAACGTGGGTCAGCATGCCAAAACTCGAACAGAAACCCGGCGTCTTCGATCGCGAAACACTTAATCGCAACAGGTCATGTGGTTGACCCTGTCACTTCGTTCATTGTCCTATTGCTCAACCGCAACCCTAGGTTGTTGGCGTTCTCCGAGGCATTGTTGATCAAGCATCACGCACCGGTCCTTTGTTGGCAAAAGTTGCTGACGCAATCAATTTCGTTACCGTGGCAGTGAACCCTGATTACTCCCATGTTGATGTTCGTTCATTTCATTGTTTTATCGTCATGCGCTTAACCTATATAACCGAATGTTTTATGTATTCGACTGATGAGAATAAACGAAATGCTTGCATCTCGCAATGTATGTCTTCTTGCCGTCTTAATGAACTGGATAAAGGGAACTCAATGTTTCAAATTATATCTTAAACAAACACTTATTCGGCTAATAGTTTATTGAACAACAGCAGAAAATATTTCTAATTATCCATTGTAACTTTAGAAATACGAGAGTAGAACTGATGAAGATTAATCAAATTAGAAATTTTGTGCACAAATGTAGGAAACACTATCTTAATCTAATTTTATCACTACTCAGCCAAACTTGTGTACTACTGCAGAACATGACACAAACTTCATGTCTTCTTATCCCCTTAGAGAGAGTTGCGAATGGATTTCATGAAGTATGTCATGCACGAATAGGAGTTGAGGGTCGGAATAATGTGAGTGTTTAAGAGTGTGAGAAAATCCGCCTTACTTTAAAATCATGCCACAGCAGTTATTTGACAGCGCTCAGCATCGTGTTTGGTACAAATCAATTAGTATAAGAACAACTCAAAAACTGATAGGTCACTGAATGATACACAATACAATGTGTGTGAAGCATGAACGCACACAAATGTCTCAGTTTTATTGAGAAAGATTCTGTAAGTACTGTCTAGTGAACGAAACCAGGTTTTCGATTAGCCTCACGGAACCTATATGAGAACCCATTTTTACTGTTGCCCTTGGACTAAATCTGTTGTCAGCAGGCTCGCAGACGTTTGGCGTCTTGTAGATCGGAGATACTTCACAGTCAGCCAGAACCATGGTTCTCTGGCAGCCTTGTCGGAGACATAGGCTTCAGTGAACATTTAAGAGGCTAAGTTTCTTATGACTAGCAATCGATTTTCCATTTATCACGTCCACAGTATGCTATAAGGCGCATTGAACTATTTGGGACCTTAGAACAGTCTTAGCTGAGCACACAAAAGTGTGTTAAAAGTTGCCAGATGTCAAGCAACGTTTTTGTAAACCAGATTGAATGAACAGACAACACCTTCCACACAAAACAAAATAGAAAGCCACCAGTTGCACTTAATAGAGATAAACTACCTCTGTTACAATCAGACACCAGCGTGACTAAAACGGTTCGAGTAAGGTTGTTAACACATAACCCCAACGTTCTCTCGACCAAACCTACATGTTCAAACATCAACCAAAACAGCGTCGCTTATCATGGACTGGAAATATCGTCTCTTAGACTTACTATAAGCATTTCATCTGTTCCGTTGACGCAAAAATTTCGCTTGGACCAGCATCACACATTGACAAACATTAGGGACAAAAAGTGTAATCCGACTAAGGCACTAACGACAGATGCTCGCCAACTGTAGCAATAGCATTTGCAGCGGGCTGAATGACAATACGCCATTACAACTGGCATCAAAGATATCGACTCTTATCGGTAGGAGTTTAATGTCTCAAGATGCAAATATAAACGGGCTGTGTTGTTCAAATATACAAAGCTTAACGATGCTCACAATATCCCAGGAAATATCTTTCGACCGGCCGTTTTTTCGGTCTGTTTCCAACCACACAGCAAATATTTGCAACCATGTTGACTGTCCGGTATACAAGGATGCCAGGGTTTACGTCTGGACCACCAAATTCGCTACAGTTTTAGAGGTAGAACAGATGGCTTAAAGTTTTAAATACTAAAGTCGCTTCACAGAAATGTGAGCAATTGATATGTCACATTGCTATTCGTCGTAAACTCCCCCGTCTGTTTACTGAGTTAGTGATGGTCACATACTTGTTCTCATTCTAATCTAAATAATTTTTCCATGAGAGATATTGAAGCTAAATTTAGCACAGTACGTTTTGCGGACATCATTTTTATTGTCGTGAGTACGGTTATCTTCACAGTAATATAGAAGGCAATATAGATGACACAGTTAAAAGGGTTTACTCTCTGAATCTTTTAAACAGAATATGCGCGAAACACATGACTCATAATCGGAGAGTATAACGTTTTGTCGGTTACTGGAATGTGGACCTTGTCCGTGTTTTCATGGAGCAACCGTGTTGACCACTGAGCCATTGACTTCTATAGTAGACACGAGTGGCTTATGTGTAAACCCTCAGTCACATTGGTCTATGAGTAATGTTCAGATTACCCGATCGCTTTGCAATAAGATAGAATAAATGTCCAGTAAAGTGCACTAGGTTATCCCATGATTAGAACTCTCCTCCAAAGTGTGACCATATAAATCCTTAAATTTTTCAAACGGCATTTTAATCGTTATGATATTGTGGGAGATTTTGGTTTGATACTTTGAACAACACAGCCAGATGTAGTTTTTCCATTCGTAAGAAATACGTAAGTAAAAGGGAAAACTGGAGTATGGTGATTCTGTTGAGAAGGGGCTAGCAAAATCATGTGTGTGAATGTAAAGGATGTAATCGGTTGTGGATGACGTTAAACTTATTTTGACAGAAATTCTCTACTATTCACTCGTGTGAGACAGATATGTGGAGTACAAATGAAATTGGATTACGGTCTACCCAGGAGACTGTGGGAATCTGCCTAAAGCAGAACTAACAAAGCGGCTGTTAAACGCATTCATATTACATTATGTTTTTTGTTGGTGCTATAATCTCAAGCAGTACAATGAATAAGAACGTCCTATCTGCCTATTACTCTGTAGGAGTGAATATCGTCAGACAAACTGACTGCAACATGAAGGTCACTCCTACATCCAACCTATCGGTTTTTGCAAAATTGACGCTGACATTAAAGATAGTAAGTCAAATTTAGGAGTTTTCAAAATTCCAAAGTTTAAATTCATTCAAAACACCCCAACGAACTCTCAGGAAAATGGTCAATCAGACGCATGTATTTATATAATTTATGAATGGGAACTTTTTACTCATTGTTAACTGTACAGGAATCCAAAATGTTATTGTGCAAACTTACCGATTCGCTCATTGACCAAGCATACACGAAATGATCTAAGTGTTATTAAGCTAACCTTTTGTCTCAGTTGCCAGATAGTTGAACAAAAGAAACAAAGTGCGTCTTACAAAATGACTGCGAACGCGAAATGCGACATGCTTTCATGTTGTTATGGATTTTTTCACGTTTGAAAAGAATGATCCATCCAAACGTACAATGGCATACCAGCCATGTAGGTTTTGATAATTATAATAAACCGGCTTCTGAACAGTTCCTGCGAGACGGTTACACCAAATCTCGGACATTAAGTTGGTGATGAGTGCACATGCAGGAGCACCAAAAACCACTGCTAGAGAAAGATTCCAAACCCGCACTACATGCTCTGTCAGATAATCACAGTGTATGTTTAAATCTAACAACAAGGTCTTCGCATGTGGAGCGATGCTGTACCAAAACTGTCACCATTCTCATCCAACACGCACGTGTTAGCCGCAATAATAACAAACTCCTGTATGCAGTTCCACTATGATTAACACAATACGAAAGACTGAAGCGCCTCATCTACATCAATCTCAAATCCAACCGAATTAACAAAGACATCGACCAATCCGTCTAGATGTAACGCACTTAGTTGGCCTAACCACGGCAAACCCCACGCCATCTCCGTTCTGGTGTTACCAAGATTTCGATTACAACACTGCTGAGAAATGCAAACCGAATTGATTGAAATGTTGAGTAACGTGGTGTTCATCTTAATCGAGTTCTCAATAGCATGTTAACCACGGCGCTCAATTTGTCTAGCCTCATTCACACTAAGTTTGGTGTGGTTATATTACAGTTTATTAATTTCGATTTCTCATTCCAAGTTTGGTCAGCAAGTCCTGATGACCTGCTTACGAGTTCTTGGTTCAGTTCCTTCAAAAGCTCCAATCCAGTAATCGGAATCGATTATAATTCACGAGGTTGTTTTGCTTGAACCTGTCAGATTGATAGCAAGTAATGAACTGGCTCGAGTCGAAGTTTAGTTTCGACGGATTAGAATAGCAAGAGCTGTGGATACAAATCTGCTTATTTCAGATTACATAGTTGTTTATGTGATGCAGTTGCTAATATAATGTGAAATATTATTGTAGCATTCACTTTGTGTTCTTGTGGTTATTTTGTCGAGGAGGGCTTCTCTGGTTGACAGTTGTCAAACGAACTGAATGATTGTATTTAGTAATATTGTTCCCACGTTTGGAGTGGGATGTATTTCGCTTTGTTTTCTGACGACCTTCGTCTTGGATGCCTCGTTCGCCGAGATTTCTTTCGATTATTTCACGTCAATTTTGTTTTGAGGGAATAATTTTCGATTCTTGAGTTGAGGAATGTGAGTAGGCGGTATGACGAAGTGCCTTTCAACCGTAACGTCATTCAGCTTTCCATCTGAACATCGTCATTTCAACATTCTTTAATTTTGCCTTGAAAATATAACAAAATTTGTTCAGTTTGAAGTGAACCCTTCGTAGTTGGACCGTCCATCTTATCAGTAAACACTTCACTGAATTCACGCTTTCGCTACGACGACTGATGTTTCTTGGATGTGATTAAAGGTGCAGTATTCAATATGATTGGAGCACGTGAATGTGGGACGATCTGGAAGCAAAAATCTACTGTCGACGAGTTTTCATAAAAGAAACGTCGAATTCATTGTCTTTTTGTCGGAAGCGGTAGTTCAAGGAAGCAATCTGAATATGAGGTTAAATTCACATTTGAGCTGACATCTAACTTGAAACAAATGTGATATTAACCAATAGGAATGAGTTACAACACCGAAGTTAACGAAATCCAGACTGAACGGATGGAGCGCCTGATCAACTAAAAGTCTTCTTTGGGACTGAGTTGAAAAGTAATTTTCACGGGAAACTCAATTTCTCAACTGAAACTAACGAGTTACAACAGGCCTGAATCACTAATGTATTGCCTCCATCTGGCCAATGCTATGTGAAAGTCTTCGGGACTGAGAGTGCTTTGAGCAAACTCAGGTGTCGTTTATTTCCTAAAAACGATTTTCGGTAAATTATCAACTAAATTATGCTGAGTTAAATAAAAACAACAATATCGTTGTTCAACTATGGAATGGAAACTAAATCCATTGAATAAAAATCAAACACTACTTCCTTTTATCTAATTTAACAGACGAGACGGATTTAAGTTAATGTTAATTGAATATACGTTTGGTCATCTTGATGCCAAGGTATAAACTAACCAATTTTGAACACACGATTGTGATCACCTTAATTGCAGACAGGTTTTGTCAATTGGTTCTTGACGTCGCAGTGGCTGGGGTAACGTAAACGACAAGAAACTTTATCTTAATGTTTGTGTTAGCCATTTTCATCCAGGTGTGTCAGGATGGACGCTTTGGAGTGCCTTGTTCTGCAGAGAACCGACGCTCGAATATGTTCACGAATTAACCCTGGGTAATGCGACCAATATAGGCCAAACAATAGGAATGGTCACACGGATAGATTAAAACACGCAAATTATCTTTCAGATTATACGTGTCGCTGAATTCATGTCAAAGTAAGGAACAAGACTTGTATTCTGTGTTTAGTTGTATGGCTAATTACAACACAATGAATTTTGTGAGAATAACAAGAGTGGGTCAGAAAAACGGTCGACAGAAATTCAAGACGAAGTGTTTTTTATCGGTTAAGCAATCACTGTTGAAATTATGGGACTGATAAATTGCGACCCAGGGAAGAATGCATACCGCACAAACATTATCGGAACGCCGAGATAAAGGTTGCCTAATCGGATACTATTGGCTACGGCAACGTTTAATATTCGGAATCTCACTCTTTTTGATCCATTCCTTGGCACTCGGTAGATAATTTCAAAAGCAACTTTCTTACTGACAGAATGATTAGAGTCGGTCAAATTAGCAACGATCGTGCTAGAAACCGTTATAATCACACCACTGTTCAACCAAACAGGATGATGTTCAAGCACTCTATCAGCCGATCACCTGGTGGTTCAACCGATAGATAATGTTTGAGACGGGCAAACAAATGAGTGCATATAACAGCTGGTTGTAGAACATATATGCTTGTCTTCGAGTCGTGACGTGATAACGGGTGTTGAACGGAAAATCACGGGCGGTTGAGCGGCAGGGTATGTTGTATCGGCTAACTTACCGAGCTTTCTTGCAATAACTTTGGTCTTGAGGTGTCGCGTGAAAAGGATACTGATAAACGCAAGTAAGCTTAATTTCACTGACAATCCAAGAACTGAATCTAAACAATCAAAATTTGTTCTTATTTTATGTAGCTTCACTATTTACGAACGTGCCTCTATCAGAGAAAATGGACTATCTATGCGATTATATCGGACGTAACAACAAATACGTGGATATCCATCAATATGAACTCAGACGACCGCTGGTGCTTTGCACTAGTAACTTTTAGTTTCTGTTTAACAATGCAATCTACCGACAGAAATAGAGTGGCAGTGGGCCTGCCTCTAGGTCCCCTGTTGGCTGACGTTTTCATGAACAAACTGGAGCCTAACCAATTGAGTGCGTCTATTTAACATTTCACATTCAACAATGATATTTGTTGCGCCGCCAGTGAGAATTCGAACATGAACAAAGTTGTGGTAACTTTAACTCGGCCCAGAAAGACAGTAAATTTATCAAGGATTCACATAATAATGGCCGAATAAATTTTTTGGATGTTGAAATAATAATAAGTGAAAATGGTTTATCCAACGAATTCTGCAGAGAAAACAAACTTGGAGTGGCTGGTACAGTCATTTTGACAGTTTCATTACGCCAAATCTAAAACAATACCCTACACGATTTTTGACGAGTAGGCCGTTAATGATCTGCACCCCTGACGCTTCATAAACTAAGCTAGATTTTCTACGAGAAGCGTTTTCATAGAATGGCCACCCAATGCGTTTTATTCAGAAGGCGATGCAGACGGCAGATTCGAAACTTAAGCCACTTATTTTGGATAAGAAACTTGCGTTAATTAATCTTCTTCCCATACGAGACACCATGATCGAAGTTATCGCAAGAAAGCTCAAAAGTCAGTCGAACCAACGTATCTTGCCGCTCAATTGTGCGTGAGTTTCCGTTCAACACCAGTTTGCTCGTCTTGAACATTATATATTGGTTATACTACTAGGTGATCAGCTGATAGAGTACTTGAACATCATCCTGTGTGGTTGAACAGTGGTGTGATTATAACGATTTCTAGCACGATTGTTGCTAGTTTGACCGACTCTAATCATTTTGTCAGTAAGAAAGCTGATGTTGAAATTGTCTACCGAGTGCCAAGGAATGAATCAAAAAGAATGAAATTCTTTTAATGCCTTTACAATTACATATGGATATGCGAATTTAATGTAAAAGTCAGAACAGTTTAGATGGTCTAAAATCTTAAGAGTGGTGCAAATTATTATCTACTGGAAATGGTTTGGTGTGTATTCGAAAGCGTGAGCGTCACACTTATGTGGTATAGGACAGGTTTGTCAGGTTGTTCAATTTTTTCTGATTTCAAATGTCTGTCTACAGGAATCGGAAGGCTTGTATGAACTGTATTTGTCACACAGACGACGGCTATAGAGTCTGATGTCAGTGTAATGTGCGACCGAAACCAGCAAGCGCTCACTAGTTGAATTTGAACTAGTGAAGAAGCGTGCTGCTGTGTTGTCGGCGCCGTTTTAGTTGTTGTTTGTGTAAGTCGTGTGCATGGCTTACTGGGCCTTTGGCTCATGTTTGTTTCTTGTTGTTTCCTTCTGCAGGACTTGTTGGAACCCCTACTTCGGAAGAACGCTGTCCCCTGGTGTTTCCACATTGCTCCAAAGTTGGTCCGTAAGTGTAACGGACAACCCGAGTAGAAACAGCCGGCTTGCACGCTACAGTCCTACTGACAACTTCGGAGTAGGTTCGATGAATTGTGTAGCTTACTCGGAAAGCTTTGCCAGGATTGATTTGGTGGTTCATGTCATTAAAGTACGAACCTATCGCATTGGAAGTGGAGTTTCTCGAACCTTTCTGAGGTAAATTTGGGAGATGCTCACGAATTTCTTCCAACAGCTGCCTTTTGGTCCCCTTAACTTGATCAGTTTGAAAACAACCGGCGAGTGAATAGACACAAAAGTAGGAATAACATTTAGGCGAGCTCTGTTCTGAGATTTGACACTATTACCAGCAAGTACTGAATGATAAGATCACCAGTGCTACAAGAGGGACAAATAACTGCACTCTCAATCAGCATATTGGGATTCGCAGCATCGGATTTTAACGACCAATTTGATTTATTGTAATTTTCTCGCAAAATTCGCGCGTGTTCTATGTATTTGCGGAGGCTTGATTACAATTACCGAAATTGGTTGCCTTCATAAGTTACTTTCTATAAATTGCATTTTGATCTTGTCTTCTTTAGCAGGTCTGTTCGGTCTTTTAGTCCAAATAACTTGAGAGGCTAAACTTAAGGTCAGTTTGCATATGGATTTGGATTTGACCGCTGCAAGTCTTGTTCATGAACATACTTCGACTTCGTGATTAATCAGATCTGCGTGCAATTCA
Source organism: Paragonimus skrjabini miyazakii (assembly GCA_014338405.1). Lineage (NCBI taxonomy): Eukaryota > Metazoa > Platyhelminthes > Trematoda > Plagiorchiida > Troglotrematidae > Paragonimus > Paragonimus skrjabini miyazakii. The sequence continues at coordinate 188,799 of JTDE01000583.1, forward strand.
TTTGTTCTAACAATGCATTAGAAAATTAGGTTTTGCTTTCATGGTAAAAATAACATTTATTTTGCTTCTTTTTACATACGGCTCCTTTTTTAATAAACATCTTCTCTAGTGTTCCATACATTCACACAATTGCAGTAATCTGAAACGAAAATTTATCGCAACCAGTTGTGTTCCCTGGGATTTTGTTAAACGATTTCTTAAAGAATTTTCAACCAGCCCTTTAATTATATTAGAATAGATGGTTATTTTGTTAGTCCCCTCTAAAAACAAAATAAAACCTTAATCGTATAATTAAAGGCACCATTGGTGTTAGCAAAAGTAAACCCGACTGTTTCATCCTAGTATCCAGATATGGCTGTTGAGTTAACAGTGGACTAGATCTGATGGTAAACAAGTTGATGCTTATCCGCGCTTATTATAAAAAATTTACGTGGTTCATTCAAAGTGGTGTCATTTGGTTACAGTACCATATTAATATCCGTACTGTTGCTATCACATCGCTTCGTTAAACAGTTCAATGTTATGCAAATAGCATCAAGTGGAACATATTAACTTCCTTCTTTCACACGATTTGTCTGAAATGTAGTCAATCATGTTGTAGGTAAAAACAAGCGTGAGGAGCGTTGGAGCCTTGAGATATGTTTAATCTCTTTACGGGGTGCAGTTGTTCATGCCATGCAAATAGAGACGTCAGTTACCCAGTTATACTGACAGTTTCTCAGAAACCATTACTGGAAAATATATTGTTGTGAACACGGTATTTTGGTCACCATGATTAACTGTTGGGTTCCGTGGTCAAACCCTCTTGCCGCGATGTGACAGTGCAGAACATCACATTGTAGGACAATTTAGTTTTCGTGCCAACTTACTGACAATCTGTCCGGACAAAAGACGACGCTTTATGATCTAGAGGGGCAGAAAACTCACTCTCACAGCTGAGTAAATACTCCATGTTTCATGGGCGTTTTGCTTCTGTTATGCAGCCATTAAAGTGTGATAGAACAGAATCTATCCAAAGTAACAGGCCAAAACATTAACACGATACTCCTCCCTGTCATAATGCTAATTGACAACGTGACTAACCTCCAAAACCGCACGTATTAAACAACTGTCTAAAATTCTTATGGTTATTTAGTCGCACGCGTTGTCAGTTGACTGATACCGTGGTCATCAAAAATATTACAAGGACTTTCACTCAATTCGGGACCAGCATGAAGGTACATAGATTTCTTGCCCTTTTGCTTTGCCTACTGCAAGAGGTGACTTCCCGATATTCATCTCCGATGTGCGTTTATCTAGTGATACGTTGATTGTTCAACGTCACACCAGCATACAATGTCACCGCAGCTACTGTCAAGTACGCATCATCTCTGGAGCAATAAAATGTAGATGTAGAAAGATGTCAAATCTATAGGAAAAGTCTTCTCTACTGTGAAACGGTGTTTTTGTGTTTGTATAGTAAAGCCTGGTTGACAGATGTGGACAATAGAGTTCACCACACATTTGCTGACTGAAACCATGCTGAATGTTGTCACCCACCGTTTGTCATGCAGCCTTGATGAGTTATCACAAGTGTATGCTAAAAACACGCAGGAGAAAGACCAAACTGTTGTTTTTAGTTATGCCCAAACCTTGCGTTACTTTCAGCCTGTCTTCGTGAATCTGATTCACAGTATTGCGGCGAAGAAGGATCCCTGTACTGAATTGTATGATTACTGTTGTTGTAAGCTACGAGGTGGATAAACAAGCCTAGGGTTTTCCCTTCTTTGGAAACAGGAGGGTGAAAAGACTGAACCGCAGTGTCGTGTGAACAAGGCTATTATGGGGAATACTTTCGCTTTGGAGCGTGTACGATCTGAGACAACTCTTTCTCATGACGTTTATCGGGCAATGTGTTTTCACCTTAGTCGCGAGAAAGATTTCTTAGGATTTTATGTGACGTCACAGGCGTAGAATCTGCCGAGCTTGTGAAGCTGTTCGTTTCGAATAACATTGCTACAAATGCCTCGCCTATTTGAACCACCTGGCCATCATATCAAGTGCGCTAAAAACCGACGTTTCCTTCTAGAAAGAATTGGCGTTAAAATTAAAACTGTGATGCTTGATCGCTGCCACACACTGCTGCAAACTCATTGACCAGATAACTGTTAAGGGAATAATGAAATCTTTCATTCCAACTACTCATTAATTCATGTTTGAATTTGCTCGTTAGAACGTCGGTTGACAGGATACCGTTGGAACTAGTATTGTGGCCTCGTGTTTGCCGACTTATTGACCTCTTCACACTGGTCACAAATTGAACTGTTTGGAAGAAATAACCGTTTCAAGGCCGTGATCAGTAGCCCAATCGGAGGTGCGTAAGATGCATTCGTTCGCTTGACATGTGTTGGTAAACTAACAGTCGCATATCATTTTACTTATGTACAGGTGAGGTTTTAAACAAAAATTCCAGTACTTCTGAAGCTGTCGAGTCATGCTAATCACGGGCAAAAGGTTTACGTTGGAGGCTTGTTTTTCCACCTGCATTTGTATGACACATACCACCTTTTTGTTGTGAAGTAGCAAGACGCTGCGTTCACACAATCTTTATGGTTTACCATCCGTGGCTGAACAAAAATAGTCAGAGATTTGATGTACAACTTCACTTACATGTTACCACCCAAATAATATGCCCCAAAACCTGTCCATTTTTATATACTCCCTCAAAATATCCAAATATACCGTATGTCTGAGATAAATGCTATCCACTTTAAAGAAGGAACACCGTTTAGTAGCCTTATCACTCAACAGTGCACTCATCTTCCAGTTTTTAAGGCATACAATTAATTGTGCTTTTTGTTCTATCATACGACATATTGACACCGTGTTGGCGTTGTGCCCCACCAACAGTTCTAGTGGGCACAGATTTGAAGTAATTATAAGCAAGTACGACACTACTGGAAAAAATGCAAACAAGTAGTAGGTCTTCAAGGATTCAAAATGGAAACTTCTTCAAATCACGAATAACGGCAATCATTTCAAATTGGTTGAAAAAAAACAACCACGATTTAGGAATTCGATTACAAATCGCGATTATGAGGAACAGCTGATGTTCATAATGTACGATACTATGAGATATTCAGCAACTTACCGCCGGCATTCTTTTAAACGAAGAGTGACTTTCACTTAAGTGTAGAAAGCACCGGGCGGAATTAGGCAATTCTTACATATATGAATAAAGATGGCAAAATAGTGCGCTGGTTTTCTTGTGTGTATGCATTCTTCACATCTGAATATACATTGGTAGTGAATGCAATAACAATTAATTAATTAATGCACATCAATATATTATACATCAGAGAGACAGCCGATAGTCTGTGATTCACTTGAACAAAACTGTAACACCACCACGCAATACATCCACCTCAGTCGACCTGATATGCAGTAAATGATTCATACTCATGCGGTGAGATCATAATAAGGAATGTTCCAGCTTAAGGGGTTTGCCTGTTGAATTTCGAGTACACAAGCTCGAAGGTCTTACAAGCAACACATTATGGTTGACTTGTATAGTAACGCAAATGTCAATACAGCTTTGTCACACTGAGATGGTTGCGCGCATACCGATGAAGATACATCTTCGTATACAGACTCACCACACTCGAAAGATAACCTAGTACCATCCTATTCTGAAACGCTCGCGTCGTGCACGTTGATCGCCTGTTGACAGATTGTCCAAAACATCCTCTTGCTTGCTGGATCCTCGGAGAATCCGTAAGCTTCCGTATGAAACACTACTCGTTGGATGGACGCGATCAGCTTCGTGTTCATGTTTCGTTAACGGCGATCATGAGGATTACTGCTTAATCTGCCGCAAATGGGTGTACCCAGACAGATAATAGCTTGGTTTCAATTCCCTCCCAAATCACGCATGGGTTATTCTTCTCCTGTCAAGTTCACAGAGTTTTAGTAGCAGCTACTGCATAAACGATAGCCTAGGAGATTAACGTAACCGCGGGTTCTGTGAGCAGTTGTGAACATTTTCGTGTGTGCAAGCAACACAATGAACAACATTACTGAACTAACATTGGATAGTAGTTGTGAATAAATTGACAGGTTGAGAATAGGACTGTACTGCTTTTGGTAAGAAGTTATCTGGCTAAATTGTTGTTGTCATTAGATGTTCCTCTGTGAAACCTATCGGCATTGTCTCCTAAGCATTTGCGCCTGGGAACTTTACTGAGGACAGAATTTTGGGTTAACTTCTTCAACCAAATTACCGCATGTCTGTCCGGTAAAAATATAATGTTTTCACATTTCAATGTAGCTTGACAAGGAGAGATCGGCCGGCGTGGAATTTATTGAACCATTCAAATTTAAGGGGCCGAAAAGAATGCAATCATCGGAAACTTAACCTATTGTTCGCGCAATATCATTTCCGTCTACGTAATATTCTCCCAGTTAGTATTCTGAGGCCGTTTAGCAGCTGGCATAATGATCATTGTGTTTGAGGGTTTAAAATAGAGGGCCACGTGCACGGAATCTTCGTTATTTTGCATTCAGTTGCGCGAACCTTTTATCAATTTTGGAACATTCATAATAATGGCAGGTATTGAGGCCAGTCAGCTGAATAATAAAAACAGTCATATTCAGAAAGAAAAATTGAGAACAGGCTTGTAAATTCTTATTTGGCATTACTGTCAAGTAACCTATTGAACTTATTCAATCCGTATATATCTACTTACAGTAATATCGAACTTCGACTGAAATCGGGCCACTACAAGACTAAAGGCGGCAGGCGCTGTAACAACTGAGGTACGAAACTATGCTAGAAGCTAAGATATCTTGAACTTGGACCCACTGACCTACCCAGCTTACCAGATCAGGTGTACTTCAAACAAAAACTCTCCAGGGAATTAATTGTCCGAAAAAGATTTTCTAAAACGTTCACCCCAACATTCATGGACGCAACGGTTGATTAGTTCAACTTACACAGCAAATAATGCTTCTGGGTATGCTATTTTTGTCGCTGTTTCTTTTTATGTTTAAGACCACATTTTTAATCGAGTACTTATACTTGGTTGTCTTACGAATATACCACAGAGTATACATATAGTAACTGTTATTAAGTCAATAATCTCTTTCACGAATAGCTCTAGCGACTATGCTCTACGTTATTCTAAATCTCAGGTGCACTACGCCATCCAGACCGACCTTAACAGATGCATATGATTTCTACAGTTAATGGAGTTTTTACTGAATGCACAAACTGGTTTGATAAACTCGCGAACTTTATGTATAGATTGAACATCACCCACAATTGATCACGGCTTTCGCATTTCCATAGACTTTCCAGTCGGCCCATTTCGAACAGCAGAAGCACTAGACTCGAGTTTCGCTCTCATTAGAGCTCGTTAGTAGTGCATATCATCGCCACTACCGGGACTTGAACCACGGACACGCTGTTCATGAACAGACCGTGTTTACCACTGCGCCAATGACCTCACATTAGGCGACAGCTGCGATCAATTGTGGGTGATGTTCAATCTATATGAAAATCAAAATCCCCTACTACTCATCAGTTACTCCATATATCATAACTCAAGCAAGCAACTGAAGATCGATTTACAAATTCTGACGTGGATCAGGTATTCATGGGGGTATGGCAAAATTCTGACGGAAGGGTTCACTCATTAAAAAGAAGCTGTATTTATAGCAGGGCTGTTAGAAGCGTTTCAGTCTATCTGCCTTTACTTAACTCCACGCAACGCTCTGATGTCAGTGTTGTGTTCTCACGCAACGATTTGACGGTGACTAAACCATAATGCCCTGACAAATAAGTGTCTTGAAAACATGTATCAAACAAACATTGTTAGTAAGGAATCATGACGTGAATGGACAGTGCCATGTTACCCATAGCAAAGTGAGAAAGGCACGTAAGTGAGCTGAACAGCTGAAATGTTTCTCACAATCCAGAATGGTTCAAGTTTCAGATAGGCTAATTCGTTTAGCTGTGCAGTTAGGGTAATTGTGAAGTTTTCAACATGATTGTCTTGCAAAAGTGTAGCCATATTTTTAAGTCCGGGAATGGCAAGAATGTTTGCCACTGTCGAGCTCCAGAAGTATTGTAATTTGAGGGCAGTGATTCTTTCTGAGGAAGTTGAATGAAAAATCTGTAAGACTGCGAGTGTTTTGATCAGTTGCGAGTAATCTGTAGGTTATAGCTGCGCTTTAATTTAGTATTGTGTTACATTGGTGGTGCATTGGGGTAATTCTAAGTCGATTTTCAATGATAGTTAAGAGCTGCTCGGGCATTCAGACTGACACTAAAAACGGAGCACTTTGTTTGAGCTTTGTCCTTGTTACAACCTATTAGTAGAGCATATTCTTGCCACTACCGAAACTAGAACACATGCCATACGTTTTTGAGACAGTCTAACTGCTGCGTAGCTGACGTCACAGTAACCAAGACCGAAACAATGTAGGCTAAAGCTTATCCAGCAATGCATATTCAATTGAAAAAGAGGGTGTGAGGTTCCGAAGAAGGTTTAATTGTGGCAGAACAACGTAAACTACGTGGTAGAATCCAACAGAGAAATGTCCACCTAGCCAACTTGTGGAGGCGTAATCAAAGGCGGCTTTATTGCCAACCTTACTCTACATTATTGGATATGTTTTAAAAATGACGCCCCTGATAAACAAACGGAGATCATCTGCATCAACTGGATTATGTACTGAGTCAAAGCGTGACGGCTTAGTGTTCGCCATAATGTTGCGCACAAATAATCTACTCTTTAGCTGCTTCCTCAGGCGTCTTTCGTTATCAGCGTTTCAATCACTGCCACAGTAAACCTGAAGGCCACGTGGTTAGGTTACTGCCCACATTGATTAGTCAAAGGTGTTAACTTCTAAGTAGAGGAAGTGAGATTAAACTACGTAAGCAACATTTGTGTCTTGTGCTATCTACCAAACCAAACTGTACGACAGACGTGGGTTTGCTATCATTGTGATTGTCATGTGCGTATCACATGCGATTGGCCAAAGCTTCAGCGGGGGCATGGGAGGACACGTCTTCAGTAACCGAGCTCAGTCAAAACGTATATTGCGGTTCTCCATCAATCCGCACAAATCGATTACGGAATCGTTTTCTAACTCTTAACATTCGTTATTTTGGTCGGGCACCATGCACTCTTTCGTATTCAACAACACGGAGAGTCAGCTAACTCCTTGGTTCTCATACGTAAATAAACTCGCACTAAACTCACTGGATATAGAGTGTCTTTTAATTCATAGTGGTTGAATCCGTTGAATGTACCGGTAGTCGTTCAGTAGTAATAGCCAATCGGATTACGCTCCAGATGGCATGGTCGGACAGAATAGATCGAGATCTTGATGTATCCATCCACGGTATACACCCTGCGGTTTGCACTCAAAAAATCTAGTGTTCTGAGCTTCTTTTTTAGCCGGTTTGCGTTCAACAAGGCTTTTGAGGAAAACTTCCGGATTTTGGTTAGCACATAACATTACCTGATGTAATGCATAATTCGTTAGCACAAATCTTATTCGTTTCGTTTCTGGGAGACGAGATGGTTGCTTCTGTTGTGCCTAATGAACACGAAGAACTGAAACTGAGACACCAAGTAGCACAGATTGGATGGGGATACAAAAGAACGCGGAATCCTTGCTGACTAGTAGCCTTGGCAAGACAGTCTAGAAATTGCAGAACATAACCACCGGTTTCGGACAACAACGTGAATGGCGGGTCGTCACACTTGAAGTTAAGAGAATACAAAGACTTATCTCAAACTTTTCTTTCATGTGCTTACATGTGTAATCTATAAAACCACTAAGTGTACATCGTTAACTTATTACTACCCAAGACAGCTGTGAACTAACGCACTTCCGTCTTCCTAAAACATAAGTCGGTCACTGCAAGTGCAACAGTGGAACACAGTTATCTCATCGGTTTTCTAACAAATCAGCTCTTTGGAATGGGCGACAATATACGTACATGTAAAGTTTAAGGCTTATACAAATATGGAAAGCGGCAAGTTAGTTCGAAAACTAAAAGAACGGTTATTTAAGTACATTATTATTTAGAAGAGATCCATTTGCGAAAAATCTGGACTTTGGCTGGATTCGAACCAGCGACAGAAACACCATGCCCAAACGCGGCAAGCGCTCTACCAGCTGAGCTACGAAGCCACGCCAAACTACTTATCAGTAATACATTATTATTGTTATGCATCGTAAATACACTAATACTTGAGGTGGTTATATCAAAAATGAGAAACATTCCACAATCTCGCCGTCATCTTGTGATGTAGACTGTAATAGATCTCGTGGATACCTTAGCTCTTCGCATTTTCGATAAGTCAGAAAATAATTCAAACCAAACTTTCTTATTTTTCCATAAGTTCTTCTGGGCATTGGGTTTATGCAGACTTACGTGCGTATTTCTTCCAGTCACTTCTGTGCTTGTCGATGCAGCCAAGTGCTACAAAGTTTTTGTGGGTAATCTTTTTGATCAGGTGTCACCGTGATATTGTTGTTATCGCATTTAGGATTGTGAATCATAATCACTGTTTATTTAGTGTTATGATATTCAGCACAGCAAATCCGAAAAAATCAACCCAAGCTGTCTGAAGTGTGGACCGTCAGCACTCGTTCGCGACGTTGTATGAATTATCAAGCCGGAGGTGCGAGTATTCCAACATTCGGTGAAATACCTCAACGCAGAGTAAGTTACGTCCAAAATCCCACAGCGAGCCGATCGAAGATGTCGTGGGCGACCGGATGAGTTATTACTCGACTGCATCAGACCAACGGGCGAGACATGGCAAGCAAAATATAATGGGCGACCAAATCGAAGGTGCGATTATCCCAACACCCACAGGAATATCTCAACACGGTCGTAGAATACGGTCAGAACCCAATGTAAATAGACGACGGACAACACGAGCTGCCGGACTAGCCATGGTTCAAATAAATCGGACCCACGGACGAGGATTGGCAGACGGAAACCCCCGATAGAAGGCGCCGATCACATACATAAACCAGGTAGAAGTGTACACGACGTGTGAACGGAAACCGGGGGGTGTTATGGACTGGAATTCTAGCTCATAAACGCGACTGCGCGCGTAACATGGTAGCCAGCGAGTTGGACGATAAAGGTTGTGCTTTATTAGACGCCTTTTCTCCACACTAATATTAATTTTTTTCTTAGAATAAATAAATGAATAACGAAATTAGAATAGAATAGTCAGAAGACACAAATTACGGTATGAATTCATTTCGCACACTCTCGTCAGTCGTAAACGTGTGAATAGCATGAAAACAAAACCAAACAAGACTTAAATGAAACGGTCAAAAGTACAAATCAGGCTGGATAGCGATTGGCACTCTGTGGGGAGTAACCAACTGTACTTAAAGTGTATATAGTTGAAGATCACGTGTACTTCATGAAAACGAAGTGGCAGCGAACGAAACCGCTTTCGTTACACGCTTGTTTCCGACCGATACAATTACTGAACATTAACTGAGGACTGGGAAGTCAGTGATCAACAACAAAGTGTAGTTTTATATAACTGTTCAAGTGACAAGCTTAACTATATCGGGGTTTGGAAGCACGACAAAGCTGAGATTTGAATGCTTAGTAGTAGAAAGTTTAGCAATGGCTGAGCTCGCCAAATCGTTTGTTGTTTGAGTGACCAGTTAAAAAGGCTCAGAAAGCTGGGAAAATTCGCTTCTGAGTAGCCAACGAAAGAATGATCAACTTGAAATCCTACGGCGTCAGCGGTCGACTGAGTACCACATTTAATCTCACAGCACACCATGGCGAGGACGTGGTAGTCAGTGCGAAACATTACTACAACATATGTATCCTCGTCAAAATCGGACAAGTCGGTCAGGATTGATTAGTATATTTTCTATGTTAGTCCCCATATTGTCAGACTGGAAGTGATGGGCTGTATGACCTCGGCTACAGTCTATCATTTACCATTAGGGGTACATCTGTTCGCGAAACATTTGTACCCATTTAACGCAGTAATTCAATGCACAGAAACAAAAAATATCAAGATAAACTTGACATTTTGAAAATTGAAGCATATGTGCAGTATACCGTTTGATGAAACTGAATTCTAATATAAGATGATTTGGGGAGGTGAGGCGGTCCCAAGCTGAACGGTATACTCTAAACTTTTACATCACCACGGTTTATCACACTTCGTACGCCCGACAAGAACTCACCTATCGTAATTGTACTAATTACCAAAGAAATACACAGGATTAAATTCTTCGGGTCTTTCCTGGGTACACATTTATCGTATAAAATGTTGTTGCATGTTAAATCGTAGCGATTCTGGAACGAGTTTGGTAATGAAAAAATAACTTTCAACATTTAGACTTGCTTTTGTAAGCTTAATCGTGGCGATCATGCACTGGATAGCGAGGGTTTCGACGTTGTTCATTAGTGGACCAGAGTAATGTGCCAGCTGCAAAGCTGGATGCACGCTGACACCTTCATGACTGTGTGGGGAATTAAGATGTTTGAAGTAATCGCTGAAAATCGTTTACATTCGAAGATTTTTACATGTCACACAGTGGCATCACAAACAGTGTACCGTCAAAGTATCTGACGAGAGTATTCTTCCGTTTAGCCGTCATTTTGTGAAGTAAGCTAGCCATTAGTGTGATGCGGTACACATTTTGGCAATCTTCCAAATCTAACCTACCGTGGAATTAAACAAATTTACTGTGATTTCAGGTCGAATCAATACCAGTTGGAGTAACTTGTTTGCAAACCATCACGAAAAGAAATTTAGCACCGGACGAGTAAGGGGACGGATACAATCTTTCCATTTAATCGTCGAAATAGTTGCATACCATGACGCATTTTGATGTGCATACATATCCACTGCCAGTGGAAGCAGACAACCGCTGGTATTTTTCTGAATACAACAAGGAAACGACACTTCCCGAGGAGGTGGATTGTCTGATTTTCACCGTGGCTGCATATGAAATAGAAGAATTTCTGTATGATTTTACATTCACCCAAAGATGCCCCTGTCAATTTTCTTCAATTACCTTAATGACCACATTATTCTGTTTGCAGAAATTTTTCGGTTCTACTTTCAGAAATCTGCCAACAAATCCGCCGCCGTTGTAGCTAACGTTTCTTATGACATCCACAGACATTCACATCCCAATGTTTGAGAAAGAAATTACTAGAAACATTGTGTAATCCCTGGTTCTATGAATTAGCCCACTTCTATTTAATATTCCGCTTTGGAAATGAGTCTAACACTAGCTCAACATAAATTCAGCGGGCTGTCTTCGCAAACTAATTTAGAGAAATCACCAACAATAAATTTCAACATTTTAACCACTGTATATATATATATATATATGTCAGACATATCTGAGACTAGCTGTACAGAAGAAAGCTCGACGCAACAGTTGGGTTTCCTGATTAAATAGTATTGATGGATGGGCACGTGTAAAATTGTGTGGATGCTCTCAGTAAGCTGAAGTCATAGGGTTCCACCATGCACTTAGTATCCAGGATAACGTTTTTGTAAAAGTACATTAAACTAATGTCATTCAATTATTGTTGTGTGTATTATTCTTCAATATACATCGAACTGCACATGATTTGCTGCGCAACTATGTTTATTCTTCCAACCGGTGGGACGAGCATCGCAAACGCAACTTTCACTTCACCCATCCGCTTTATTTCTAAGTGTCATCATTTTTCTGACACTTAACATGTAGCTCTAGATGCGAACATTTAGTCAGGTTAAATTTTCATGACAGAACAGACCAATGTAGTCGACTACGGATTGCCGAAGCTTTTGGGATCTTTGGTAAAGTAAAGTAAGTAGATAGGGAGCAACTGGACAGTAGAATCCGGATCCACCAGTTTTGGACCACATCACTAAATCAACTCCTGAAACTAACGTTAATAAAATGCTTATCATGTTCCTAAGTGAAACTAACTCCATAAAGTAAACGCAAATCTCATTAAACATGTAGAAGACGACACTTGCTCTTATCACTGCTTTGACCTTCGACTTGTGGCTACTCCTCTTCGCTCGTTCAGTTGAGCTGCTTCTTCGATTTCAGCAAGGTACTTTTCAACCCCAATATTTTAATAAATGGTGGACAATATACAAAAAGAATAGCACTCCATGGCGTAACTCCTCTTCCCGATCAAATGAATCCGATTGAGTGAACCAAGTATCTTAGATCTTCAGCTGCACAATCAGCGTGAGGTGGTCCATGTAGCAGTAACACAGCACCCAGTTGCAAGTAGATGAATATGTACTTCAAGTAGACATGTGATTATTGAAGTTGTCCTTTGTTTCTCCTCAGTGAACGTTTTTACATCAACTATTATTCTGTTTCTTGTTAGATCAAACCTCATTTTGGTTTGGCTAGACAGTTATTTAAAGAGTTGTGAAACGATCCATCACATGAAGTACACACAGTGGTAGAAAGTCAGTCAAAATGAACATTCAGTTGGACCGGAAATATGGTTGCTAATTAATGTACACTAGGTAGGCCATAGCACTACACGTTTAGTGTTTGTCAGACAGACCAGTCAAGGCTACAACAATTCCATTCACTACACTTGAGTATTTTGTCGTCACAGATATAAAGTTCAAACCAATGGGACGGAATGGTGCCAGTACTATTCACAGAAGCTAACGTAAATAACTAATATCCCCCGCGTCAAGAATTTCACGTTTTGATAATTCGGTTTCCGCAAGTCACGTTTACGTACAGTTAGCCACCGAAACCGCATTGGGGACATGTGTAAAGCTGACTGAACTCGAAATACCAAGTGTTCAACATGATGCATGGACTGTCAACCACACTCAAAGGCGTAATATTTGACACTCGATGGGGGTTATCTCTACTGAAAAAACATGACCATTAATTCTGTTGTGATAAGGATGAGATATCCAGACTTCATTCGTATGTTAATCACACAGTACAGATAAATACAGCATAGGTGGAAAATGAGAATAGTCTGATGTATTTGGTAAATCGATTGAGAATAACACGAAATTGCGAACAAGTTGTAATACTGTACATTTCAGCGACCTCGGGTAGCCTTCGTCAAGAGCTGATGGATTAATTGGCTTACCAAATTGACATTCCCGATACTTATTCTTATGTTTCTTATCTCAGTATGAGTAGAAACACTGTTGACAGTTATTATTCCGTGGGCCCTCCCAATAGTCTTCTCTCATTTTGATTACAGGTTGTTGTCTATGTTGTAAATGACTAAGTTCTTGGTGGACTACATGTGCCTGTCAGGTTGACATAATCGCTCATTTTACCATAACTGAGAGCTGTACCAGCGTCTGAAAGCTTTGCTGAAAAAAATGGTAATCAAGCCGACGGAATTCATATTCTAGGTAAGTGAATCATCACGCTCGACTGAATAGAGATCCGTTGCCGTACTGGATGAGCCAAAGAACTAGGACACTATACTATCAATCAGCAGTTGCCCGAAATATTATCTTCGCTTCATCCCAAATCACTCCACTGCATTGCAACCGTTTTTATGCAGCTTGGTGGAGAACAAAACATGAATACATCGGAATATGACGGTTTCACGTGAACAGATGAAATGCGTTTATTAGCACTTTTGTGGTGCCGTTCTCATCACCAAACAGCATGTCGTTGATCACAGATTCTCCAAAGATTGAGGTCATAGAGGCATACAGAAAATTTGCTTTTCCTCGGGGATTCACTATAAGATTAATAACAACGCTGAAGACCGAATTCGGAGGGAAGTATTGACCACCGTGCTAGTGGTTCGAAAACTGTTAACGTAAGTATTCTAGTCACTGCTAAACACCGATTGTGATAATCAGTCTCTATAACAGGTTTCCAATCCATTCCAATGATCACGCATCAGCAGCTCAATAAAACAACAATATCTCTCGTCCAATCAGGCAAATTTCTCAAGCGAAATTTCTGTTCACCAAGATCTGCCACTTCAGGGGATTGGAATTTTGTTTTGCCGTCCAGTCCAGTATCTTGAGATGACCTAAGCAACAGCGCCCGAAAATTATATGAGACTACGCTGTCGACAGTAGATGACAACCGGAAGTAAGCATGTCTCAATAGGGCTATTGGTCCAGTCATGTGGTGTACTATATTTACATTGAAGTTACACATATCCCCTTCTCCCCTAGAGGTGGTGCTAAGCGATCGCCACAAATACCAAATGAGGACCGATATACAAATGCACCTCGCGAAAGTACTGTGTTGGTGTCGATTACTCGTTGCTGACGACAAGAAGTTGATCAGGGACTACGGTACCTGTTAACAAAAAGTGAAATTCTCGGATACAGACAACTGTATGGCCGAAAATTTACAGTGTGGGCAGACTACTACGGATTTTGCTTTAACAGACCCTACGCCTTAGTACTAACTATATCCAACTCTAAGTGGCCCGAAGTGGTCTTCAACAGGATGCGAAAGACGCTGTTGACTGTTTGAATTGGTTTAGATTGCTTTAGCTATGAGAGAAAGCTTCATGCAACTGGTAACATTTTCGTGTTATCGAAAAGATGTTCCGGCTGGTGAGTATTTGCCGCAGAAGTCAGTGCACAACACGGAGAGATCCTTGTTTCGTTGAAGTGACGTAAGGCCGATCCCAGAATCCTGAAGAATGCTTACATTTTCATCATTTCGAAGACTCCGTTTGTTCCGAATGTCTTCATAAACAAATTACCTCTATACTACCGAACTACGATACATAACACATCCAAGGCATATATATTTTTGTTTCACAAAGTTTACCAAAGAAGTGATTCGACTCCGTGAATGGCATCCGCAACCAGATTATGAGGGTATCATGCGTCAGTGTGGCACTTCAGAGGTAGAATTAGCTAAGTATGGCGATGCCACTGTTCACAGGCGACAATGAAGACAAATTGTATTCAACGTTGGTACCCAACACAAGAAGGCTATCTTGGGGAGGTTGACCTGCACACTTCTCATGAACGAGTAATTAGCGCGAAGCTGAACGGCTCAACAGCGAGAACATCCGGTTAGCCTCAGCAGGTCTACCAGTCTAGCTTGTGAACGAAATGACAGTCAGAATATGAGAACTGGTAGATGCAAGCATTTCGTACTGACTCGTCGGTACCAAATTTACAATAACACGGGTAGGTTTTTTATAACGAGCAATTCAGGGGTTTTGTAATCAATAAGCGGGTTAAGATAGGTCACTAAGTCCAGGGAAAGGTCAGGTTCACGAGTAGCTGTTTCTGAACAGGGCGCTGGCTTGAGGCGATTGATTCCGACCGCTTCAGTAAACCTCAAGAATCTTGAATTGGAATGATGTAACATGATTTTGAATGCACAAGTTGAATCGATGGTGTGACCAGTGGTCAAAACGTGTCTAGCCACTGATTCAGCTGGCTGTTAACATGCTTCAGTAATATTGTTGTTCTCCAGTGACAGAGAATTTTGCACCACTTATGCAAGTGGTCTTTCACCCTGGAGATCAGGCATCTTTTGGTTCTGGCCATGTAACTTTCTTCACAGTTAAATGTAAATTGGTCAACGCAATGCGATATGGCACCGACAGGCTGATTGAAGGCACTGGTAGCATCTGGGTTCGGGGTATAGCTGTATTAAATGTTCCTTTAAAAGAATTTATCAGTTTTGTGTTGTTTGCCCCATGATGTGGTCACCCTTAAAGGGAAACTCTATACAGACCCTCTTTTGTTCTACAGTGATCACCTGTTCGGATGGTGCTTTTCGTCTACTGTACATTTTTGTGAACTTTTAGGGTAACCATTTGATTATAAGACAGAAATGTTAACATCTAGTTCTTCCGTAAGACTGTCATGAGTACAGTCTCGTCTAGCTCGTGTGAACAACATATGTATTAGTGTTCTTTTATGTTTGACCAGTGTGAAACTGTTGAAGTTTAAGTAGTGGCCGGATCACATGGTTTTCCTATTTACAGTTCTTCTAATCGAGCCATCTTTTCGACGACACATAAGTATGTCTAAAAATGGCAGATACTTGTTGGTCTCAAATTCACATGTAACCTTCAAGTTGAAGTGACAATTATTTAGGTGTTGCAACAGATTATCTATTATTTGTTTGGATCGACTGAATATCACTGTGTCATCGACGTAACGTTTGTAGTATGATAAGACTGCTACCTCGGTAGTTAGCTCTTGCTCAATTCTTAAGATGAAGTCTGCTAAGATAGGACCCAGCAGCCTTCCCATGGTTACTCCATTTATTTGATGATGGAACTGCTCGAGAAAACAAACTTCTGAAGAGAAATAATTGCTTCAAATTGACAGTCTTCTGAAATAGTGTTGTGGTGTTCGGTCAGCTGATGATCTTCTTGACTAAAACACGGGAATATTGACCACTGACCAGACAGAAGTGTTGCTGCGATTTGACAAGCTACAATGCATTGATATGCACTTGAATGATATGCATTCATTGAAATGCACTATAACTGTTCCAGTTACTACTGACTACGCCAAACCAGACTTCTGTATTACGCCTCCACTAATCCACCTGATTAAACCTCCTGCCAGCCTAGGTAAGCAAAACTGGTTAAAGCTGACGTATCCTAGTCCAGGTTTATTTCAACATGTGCCTATTGATGCAATGCGTTTGTGCTACTAGGGAAAGGTCATCACCGTGGGTTTACTTGCAACATATCGAGCAAATTTAACTCCTACTGTCAAACAACCCGTCCGTATATTTGTGTGCACGAATGTTTACAATAACACTGAAGAGCATACAGGCATACACACTTGAGAGTTTGACCAAACCAGGCATGAGCGACATCTGAAACACCAGTCCATTTTAAAAATAAATGCGATGTAATCAATGTAGTATTTACATTTACGTAATTAATCAAGAATTACAAAAACTTGTTGATTGGAAGTGATTCAAAGGAAAGCTTTCACTAATTAACTGATCATCATTCACGTGAGCGTATGACCTTTGCAGTCTCAAGTGATGACCTGTTGCCTCATTTGTAGGGACTAAAAACGAATATCAATCTACAGTTTTTGTGATTGATGAGGAAGCATTGACCGACTGAGTCACCATTTCAACTCGATCTTTTCGTTTCACAGTTTGAGGATAATATGTTATACCTGATGTGCACTCGTGAATTGTGTGAAGAGGAATCTCAGATAAGTTAATGCTGAGAACAACATATTCCTGTGAAACGGTACGGTAAAACAATTTTACAATGTGTTGAACGAACCTCAAATTCACTTTTAAAGCGGATAACCTTTTGACTAACTTTGTAGATCTGAAACCGTTTTACTCACTGATAAGCGACGAACCGAACAAAGTTTTACTGGTGGAAGCGAATATTTATAACAGCATTGTTTATTTCGTAACATTTTATTGAATTTTCAATTCGCCAAGTTTTTTCTCGGGGTAAATGCAAAAGCTTTCAAAGCAACATCTGTTACTGTTTCTTGTTGTGTACAGCAAAAGTTAACGAGCAGTAAGCAAGAATCTATTGTTGTAAACAACTGGTGCATGGCTAGATGATGTACTGCTTCGTCAACCATACGTGGGTATACAGTGCACATAAAGTCAAATTATATCACGCTGGTGTCGTCAAAGTGGATAATCAAGAAATACTATGTTTTCAATAGGTTCGGCTCCACGAGTGACTGTCAAACTAGAATGAACTAGGTGGTAAAATCAATATAAATTGAAAAACGACATACATTTGTTGGCGGCCGTTTTCCTCTGTGAACTTTCCACTTGTCGCACTGTACTCGAAGATCGTTCGTTTTAGAGGTCCTGAACAATGCCCGATCTTGTCACTGCCGAGATTTATACTCCGGTTATACTTTCCTGGAATAATCATGTTGATAACTGCGCCACTGACCTTGCATTAGCTACGGCCAGAAGATAATGAGCAAACATTGGACCATACTGACATATGAGCTCCCATAAGTAAGCATTGTACACACTGGAATAAAGTTTGCATAGCTTTCATGGAAAGTGGTTGCTGCAACACTAATAGAACTTCGGAGAATAATAGTATGCCATAGTTAGCAAAGAGAGGCGTTCCGTTGATTTTTAAACAACAACCAAATATCCAAACAGGAAAAATATACTTGGAAGGGAACCATTTGCGGAAACTTTGGACTTCGGCTGATTTGAATCACAAGCCAAGACGCGGCAAATTCTCAACCAGCAGAGTTACAAAGTCCCAACGGAAGTTCAGGAATTTTATATTTAGACCCAGTTACCCACTCAATCTATTGTGTCCAAACTATCGCATCCGTTATACTAAGTAGCATTACTGCACTCTCAGTGTTCTACGGTCAGGCTGGTGGATTGTAGCTTGGACTAATTGTAAAAACCTGCTTAGTCAATCAATCTGCTGAAACGTTTGGTGTTTTGCCTATGACACTGATAGTTCGACGATTGTCTAGTCCCAAATGCGAACTTTCTGAGCTTCCAGTGTGATTCCATGAATCAGCCGATAAAGCACTCGCCGATTCTGGATATATGGTTTTTGTTATTGATCAAAATCCAGCAACAGTTTGGAGGTTTTACAATTAAGTTTCTTCGAAATTATCAAGTTTGCCAGAATACCTATTGGAAAAACCAACCGTACACAAAATTAAAGAATATACAATTAGCAAAAGAACTGGACGTGGAAATGTTAGAGCGCATATAAAATCAGAACACTTAACAGTCTTTTGCTTAGATACAACAAAATGTGGGGTTTTTAGAAGTCATTATATTGAAAGATGAAAATGCCTAGACTACAAATTCGCAAGTACAAAAGTCTGTTTTACAGTGTCATCATACATTGGTTACTGGATGAAGTACGTTACAAATGATAGGTTATGCTGTGATGCACTGAACTATCCGGTGCTACAAGAAACATCCGCTAATGTTTCATGTAACCTCGACATGTAATGTTTTGAGTTGCCGTCTGTTTTACGCACGTATACTGTACTTTTGTGACTTCACCAGACAACAGCCGCATTAAAAATACTGCTTGCTTTTCCTTTGTAAACGACACAAAATATGACTAATAACTTAGTGCTAAATCGTCCGTCGCTAAGTCTCTGCCACTCTTATTTAATGCCAGCTGTAAGATATCATACCTATGATAAATATACCGGATAACTTCCCTTAGCTACAGGAAGGTTATTAGGGTCATCAAAAGTTTATATGCTTTCAGCTCCTCAGGTTGTACGATTTCTATTCTTTTAATGTTCCGACCCTTCCGATTTGAGCCAAACATTCAAGAATACAGCATATTGGTAACTACTTCACCTTGTGTTTGGATTTGTTTGCTCATGCGAAAAGTGTATTTTTCCTACTCACCGAGAGACCTTTGAAGTCGTTCGAAATTACTTTGAACACGCTCATTAGGGGAGTTGGCTCAATATTTAATGCCTTATTTGCGTGCTTCCGTTTATCCGCTTCGATTTAGATTATCGCATGTCCACAAACACATCGTTTGTGTTATTTAGAGCACCTTACATGGAATGTTTCTAACAAAATGAGAAAATGTGAGAACGTTTTAGTTTATGGCAATAACTGAGCCGGAAGTCTATTTTTTTGTTTACGCGCGCTACTTTTGCCTACAAGAGTTATCGTTCTGCAGCAGATTGTCATTTTGCTAGTCGGGATGATTGTTAACAACTAGGTCAGAATGTCAAGGACAGTAGTACATCAAAGAATTACCAAGTGAGATGTGACCACAGAAACCGTTTAGCGAAAAAAAGAGTTTGTCCCATTGAGCATAATCCTTATATGAATTCGCCTACATGGAACAGTTTGAAATGAAACACTTGTCCTCAGTATAGTGTTTTGGAGATCAAATTCTGGAGTATCGATTTTACAATATCACGGCTAAAATACCGAACTTCTAAGTAATGCAATCTTAACACCATGACTCAACAAGATTTTGTGTTATTTTCTGCTCAGAGTTTGTCGATATTTTGTAGTCGAGTTGTTTATTTCATAACACCAAACTGTTTATCGTTATTTCTTTATAAGCATTCTGACATAAACAACAAATTCACTGAAGTGTAAGAATAAATTTATTAGGTATCGGAGATCATATGCTTGTGCGTCTGAAAAAGGTATATACTTTTCCGTGCAAAATACTACCCAGTTTTCTAACAATAGATTATTAACGATATGTATAGAAAGGTTTTCCTTCTAATACAAGCCTTACGAGTAATATGGTGACCAAACGGCTGCATGATGGATTCAAACTCCCGACTACCAGACCGGCTGTCTATCCATTATCTATCATATCGCCCTCACAATTGCGAAGGAGTGTTTATCCAGTGTTGCTTTCATTTCCTTAACAGACTTCCATTTTTGGAAAGTTGAACTTCAAATCATTTAGTTCCATATCTCTCAGTTTAATTGTTCGCACTACTGCATTATGATCAGTGGTTCAATTCCGCGCGCGGATTATATTTGGCTAAAGTAGCATATATGTTATCAGTTAACCAATTTACAAGGTAAAAGACCGGTTTGATATGAGTTATGATTCACTATTCCGCGCTGTACTACCCGAACCAATTGGTTCACAGCTGCCTTGATATATTGCCTATAACGATGTGTCATGATAGATTTTGCACAATTCATATGTAAGTATCAAGTATTTCTTCAGAAACGTTACTACTACTTTACTACTAGAGAAGGATCAAGCTGGTTCAGCTCATACCTCACTCACTAAGATCATATTAGATGTGTTGCTTGACTGTAACACTCATTTCCTTTCAGCAGTCACGCAGTAACTAAACTAGATTTGAGTACATTCGCTCATAGTAAGATCGGTTATGTAAACTAAACTGGGATTGCAAGCTAGAAGGCAAAGTCACCTAATATGACGTAGGAATTTGATCATTAGTTATCACTGTTGGGTAAGATTTTTAGTGTGCTTTATGAAACGACAAAGTACAAGAAGTTCCGGGAACCGCTGTATAACCTGCTACCCAGGCAGTCTGTATGATCCCTGGGAATCCTCCATCAACTGAAGGACTAACCGGCGGTTGCTTATTTCGACAATCGACAGGACTTAATGCCCTATATTATGTGCTTACATAGATCAACTAACGGCAATTGTGTCAAATGGAGTATAGTGTACGGTCTCCACCTGCTGCATAGTGTGACTGTTCACAATATTTTCGTATTAACAGCCTCCGATATATCATCACGTTCACAAGTAAATCCTAATGGTTTCTCTTTCGTTTATACTTATTGAATTATAACAGTGAATTGGGATACCTACCTAAAAACAGAAAACTCAGATCCGTACACATGAGCACATGGTGTGCTGAACACACAGTGTAATGGATAACAAAATCCCCGAGCTACGTCTTGTCAAGTTCAAGTAAATAAAATGCTACTGAGTCGACTTATTATAAATCCTGTAGTGAGTACATGAAAAGGTGTTATGCTCACCTTGATGTCACTCAAAAATATATCATTGCTTAGTTCGTCTCAACAGCTTGCTTCCGACTAGACTGTACCAGCGAATTTAGTAAGGTAAAGATGAGATGATACAATCCATGATTTTCACGCTTTACACACAAAGTAAAATCTTATTTCTGTTCTACAAATTCGATAGTCGACAGCGATCTAGTTAATGACAGTTTCGGGTAAAGTGGGGCCTATCGGTTGCACGCAGCAATCAAACATAGTGGAAAATGTAATTTCATTCGTTACATCAGGTATTTTGCGAAGTTAACGCATGCAATTCATAAAAGCCATAACAGAAGTTACAGTCTCAAGATGTGCTTTGGGAAGTCGATTGGATGATGAGTTAGAAAGAGTTAGGTTGCGATTTTGTCCAATTCCCTAAAGAGGAGTCGGCAAGTTTTGACTGACTAGGTAGCGGATTTTCTGGTAGGCAGCAAAAGAAAAAACGGCGTAGAAATATTTCTGCAAGTGAAACAATACTAGAGGTTTTACTCTGAATAATACCGACCAGGATACCGGTGTGAAATGAACAGGTTTAACATGGGGAATAAGTGTAAAAATGCACTATGTTGCCTGAATACTTGAAAAGTGCGTGTGAAGTATAGTACATTGATATATGACTAAACAACTGAAGTGAAATCAAGAGAAAACAGCCTCATCCTAAAAGAATCATGGATTAGTTATTGTCTGCCATTTTATGCAAAAAGTAGGGATCAACCAAGATGTCAAGTTCCGTGTGCATTCGCTTTCCCTTGTGGATTTTAGGGTTCTTAAACGAGACAGTTATTATTATATATCTGATGTTCATTCGCCGTTCGCTGTGCACCCTCATGCTAAGCGGAGTTGGTTAGTTCATTCTTGTAGTCCTGTTAAGGTTGCATTAATTCGCTAATCTCACCATAATTAGTACTTCCCGTTTGATCCCGCATCACGGTTGCGTTACCCGGTTGATATATATGTGCCTAAACTTTGCCTCACCGTTGAACATGATTCAGGCCTATCATATCATTCTCAGCGTCATCACGTGACAGACAAACAGTAACAGACACGAATGGATCAATTCAGTCTACGTTATATGCAACTTATACGGTATACGGTTCACGTTTACATTTACAAAAGTAACTGGTGGGATCTGCAGCAAATTTTAGTCTTTATCACAGAATCTGTCCAAGTTTAACGGGATAAACAAGGTTTCCAACCGTTAGGGTGAAGAAATACTGTAAACCTTCGAACCGTATAGAGCAACACCAACACTTGCGTTTGTCACTGTTTACAAATTTGAGGTTAAGTTGTTTTGTTTTTCTGGAATCTCACCCTACTATGGTCAGCCTGAGATAAGCGAGGATGGATTTATTCAAATGTCGATCCTAGTGGGAATTGTCAACTCATTAACCGGAGTTCAGACGAGCGTTTTATAACAGAACTATTCACGCTAGATTTATCTACGAGTTTTGTCCACTTACGCTTGACTTTCTGTTCATTCCGTCTGACTAACCGCGGTTGTATATGACAAACTTCGATAACAGTTAACACATTCGAACTTTGAAACCGACGTGGTATCTTGATGTGGTCGCTGAGTCATCAGCTAGGCTAAACTGTTCAATACCGCCATCTTCGACGTGGTGTATTAGAGCGATCAAAAATAGACAAAGCTATGTGACTCAGAAAAAGGATGCGCCTTTTGTGTTTAAGAGCAGGTGTGCACCGTCATTATTTTTTGGCTCGACTCCCTCGGTAAGCCTATCCGCGCAAGCTATCAAAAACGTCAGGCACCAGACTTGTTAGTCGCTTCCACGTTTGCACCAGGACTATGCTTCAATCAAACCTGAGTGTTCATGTCGGGTGCTCTACTTATAAAAATGAGATGGAATAACATCGTCTGTGATGATAGCATCCTCCTCAGAAGGTGATTTATCTGAGGCCGTCTTTGACTGTGATGCATCTAGTGCATACTCCTCACCTGGACGTAAAAACTGTCATTCAATTTCTACCTGAAAGTGTGCATGGACTTGTTGAACGTATCTCTATTTATTATCCATCCTGCTACAGCCAATTAGGCTGTAACGGTTATTGATGGAGATGTCATTTAACATTGGCAACTATTAAACAGGCGGAGATTTTGTGGACCTGCGTAGAGAGTCACAGCTTGCAGCGACCCAGATGTGTTAAATATGTGAAATATGTTCCGGAATACAGTCACAATGTTTGGCTATCCGTGTCGGTTTGCGAAGCTTTTCATATGGAAGTGCCTTCACATCGGACTGCTGTCAACGTAACATGTGAAAAAAGACCGACGAAGGTTCCCAAAACGTACAGGTGTTTGGAGTGGAGTTGGTAGAGGATACCGCAGCTAACCAGGTTCAGTGACTCAGCTGTTTCCGCTGATCTGGAAAACATCGCATGATCGAAATCTTTTTAGTGCTGTATCTTAACTCCTGAAGGTAACAAGTAATTGTAAGTTAAGGATATTTTCCCCTATTGATAATTTGGAGTAAAATATGCCAAACATCTCTGGGTCCGTCACACCTGTTTGCAGTTACCACATTTATTTCGGCTAACAACTGTTGAAACGAACATAACAGTTTCACAATTTCATCCACATTTTTATATTATTTTTGTGCATCCGTTCGCCTGATTGACTGGATGGCCACATTTTAGCCCGTGTATGACGTTGAGACATCAATACGCAGGAAATGTAACGACGTCCATCGTTTATCTGATAGTTGTCCTCAAAACGGAAACCTTTGTGAATACTCATCCTGAAACTCAACTCGAAGGATGATACTAAATATAGTGTGTGTGGTTGAGGATGGAAATCGTAATGGCCGATTGCCGTAGGCTCACAGCAGGGTAGCCGTAACATCCTCTTCCTCTGATGAGAATTTTAAGAGGTTAACCGAAAGAAGAATTATAAAGACATATTCCGATGGATTCGTCATGTAACTTCAAAACAAAATGAAAACATATTCACAGCGTTTAAAAAGCAGTTTACGAACGTCTGATGATCAATGAGAAGTAGTACGTTTACCCGTGTTTACAAGGAAACTCGTCTTATCATATTTGTAAATCTCCGAAAACCATTACTTGCTGACTTTGAAACTTCATTTTATTTTGAAGGGCTGAAATAGTAACACTTTCGAACTTAACGTACTCATATCCTACTTATGCCACATTACTTGGCAACGATACGTAAGCCTTTTTCAGGAAGTCCTACGACATAAAATTTGTCTGATTCAAACACTTCAGTTTCCACCCCAGTGCTATCAAACTATTCACAAGTACATTCCATTAGGCATAACTAAACTCCCATAAACCTTCTTTTACTGTAAATAGCAGTACGCCCTCCAAGTATTTCGTCATACATGTAGACCACTTATATTCTGTGGAAAACATTACGGCCATAATAAGAATACTTATGAAGTTATGTTGTTGCTGTTCACTTAATGAAACGAGCAAACTTAAAAATAAACGAAATGTTGCATATGCCCATTCATTGCTTCGTTTAGGTTTGTAGAAATTAGACCATATTAAAAAATCCATTAAGTTTGCAAAAACTACCAAACGGGAGGTGAAAAATATCTAAAGCGTTGATTAGTTGTACGAGATTGTAGCCTAGTTTAAAAAACACGGTGGTGGCGCCAAGGTTAAGAAAACGGAACATTCAGACTACGGGGTCTTTTTTTTACAAAATTCGGATTACATTTTTACTAAACGCCCATTTTAAGACACTAGAACCAAGTTGATATGGGTTCCCGTAATCTATTCAGACCCATTAACTACATTCGTTTCATGGTTGACCCAAAACTAACTGACCAACACAGGTTTGTCTTCATCCATTTTGCGCAGCTAAAGGAGGAAGTGGCAAATAAGAGGGAAGACTACCATCAACAACATTTTCTTAGACTCGACCTCCATTCAAAAAGTATTCGGGAAAGTGCTGTTCAATTTGTTCTTTTGCATGCATGAGAATGTGAGTTGGATCACTTCGGCTATTGGTACGTATTACGAATAGTTTGTAACAAGAAACACGTGCAAACACAAGACTGCAACCTTTCAATTTGAGATTCGATGATACCTTTGATGGTAGTAAAAGCAGTCATGGACTATACAAACGACTAAGTGATTAGTTTAGTCAGCTGGATAATTGATAAGGAAGAGAGCAGGTATGTTAGTTGGAAACTGAGAGGGAAATAAATAAATGAAGCAAATAAGTATGTAAGTGATTAAGCGATTCAGTAGATAACTATAAAACCTGTTAGGATTCATAGTTATACGCAATCATTCAAGTTAGATTATGGACAACAGTTAAGAATTAGAAACTTTACTAACTTCTCAAATTCATGAAGAAATTGATTACCAGGTATATCAACTTGAGGTCCCATGGCACCAATGGGACCAAATTGTCTGTCGTGGAGGCTGCACCTGTTATCTGTAACCATCCAACTAGTGTGACAACTGAGCACATTGAGTCAGATATTTGACTGGTATTGACTAATATGGATGGCTCAATTAATGATCAGGTAAGCAAGTCCAGAGGTGACCAGTACTTCAGTGTGTAGGTGCACAATGTCAAACCAAGTGCAACGTGCTCGAAACGTGTCCATGTCCTTCGCACATACCATGTTCACACCCCTTAATCTGTATGAATGTAAGAAACAGAAATCGTTAATTTTGCTTTGAATATAACCAAAACATAATGATGAGCATTGACGGGGAGGTTGCCAGTTCCCCCAAAACATTATGTAACCGCAAGTGACAAAGTTCACTTGTGAGTGACCTCTACCTCTGCCATGATCGTGCGCGGCTCCGGTCTTCACAATCGACCTACGCCCTCGTGACAACTGGTGTTGTCACCCCAACTATACACCTAGAATGTACTGTTTAGACTTTTGTCTGGTCCATTCCCGTTGACCTTGCTTGATGCTAGTCACAAACCCTATAAATAAGAACGGGTTTGTGACCATGTTGTCTTCGGTTTGAGTGACATAAAGTAGCTCTGTTCGGAGGCCAGTCTTTTCTCTGTGTTCCTTCGTTAACCTCAAGTGTTTGGGTTGGCCGGAAAGATACGTATTAATCGTGCATATTTCGTAGTCAGTCGTTCAAAACCATTGAACGTCGTTCCGCTATCTGCCGTTTCACTAGCCGTTATTCTGTTGTCTGTTTACGCGCTCGTAAGCCGTATACTCAAGCTGCAACAAGTATATAAACATGCTGTCGAATATCAAGCAACCATTATTCTTTGACTGGACTGACAGCTAGTTAGAACCATTCGGTCATGAAAGTCAAAATGTCTCCTGGACCCACAAATTTTGCGTAATGAGATTAAGTTATTGACCACTCATGCTAGGGTGTAAATGACTGTGACAATCTGTTAACATTTCATTTACTCTCATCGTTCGTAAACATGAAACGTTAGGCGTACATGCAAATAAAAACGAGGGAATGATAGAGAACGGACAGACATACATCCGCAAAAAAGTATCACGTCAAAAACATTTTCATAGACTGGTGGGTTGCTTCGGCTTACTTTGTAAACTGAACGCCTGCTGACAATTTCGGATCGACAATGCCTCGCTGCAGGCCAGTAACTTTGCAATTTACCTGATGATACCATGTAAAATGTGAAAATATGTTGACAAATTTCCTATAGAGCCAACGTGGAAGCTCCCGCTTACGTTTCATCAGTATGAACACATTTCCCTGTGTTGACTTCCAACGTGTGCATAAGAAAGCAATTGTAAATCCACCCACGTAGTCTCGTATACAGAATGTCATCCAAAGCGATCAAAATCTGAATACACATTGCAACGTGAATATAAGTTTGATTTCCTCGAAGATCTGTTGCTCATCTCATCTGTTTGGACAAAGTGATTCTGACTATAATTAGCCTGTAAAGTATCTGTTCAGGATAGAAACAGTATTGTACAATAAAAATGGTTAAGAACATTGTAACAATTGGTATTTCTGAGGCCAAGTAATTGTTCTTATGTTGTCACCATCAGAAAGGACGTTTATACGAGGAATCTAAAAGTCCTTTAAGAAGATTAGCGAGATTATAACTGTGGATAAGACGACTGGGCATAGCATATTGCTGAAAAAGCAAATAACGAAGCAGCTCCAGTTACCGCTGTTGCACGGCTACACCTATGAAACTCACCATGGGTGCATGGAGCCATTTGACATGGAAGCAACACAAGGAAGTGTTGCACCAAAAGTGCACAAGGATGGGGCACCTCTGCGACTGATTTTGCAAATAAACATGTTGGTCTATCTTAAATTTAGCAGATAACAAGTTGATAACATAACTCGTAGTTTATCTTATAAAGTCCTTTGATCCGCCGACTGGAAGCCGTGAACTGATGCAATGGATACCGTTCAGAATAAAGACACGCGAATATTTAATTGTAGTAGGACTCACACATGACTGCAAGAGATACTGCTTTCTAGGAAACATTTCTGAACAACTCACCGATAAAGACGACAGTTATCAGTCCCAAAGTTGTTTTCCCGAACTCCATCACAGCGATTATTACTTTCGATTTACGCCATCCGGAAGAACAAAATTTACACATAAGCAACACATGCTTACAGAACACCCAGTGTTGTATACTGCGAACGCTAAAAACTAGTTTCGGAAAGGAAGGAATTATTAGTAATTCATAGACTATTAGTGATATCAATTTTTGTACATAATTGTTTCGTGCTTAAGAGGAACGAACTGGTGATATGAAACCGTATGAAATGTGTGGGCTGGCGATGGAATATCCTCGGAAATACTGCTGTCAGGAACGCTTGCTGAAACACATACAGTAGCTTGAGAAACATTTTCCGGGAGTACCGTTCAAAATTACGTAATATGTGCGTGGATTATATAGTTGTTATCCCTAACTATAATAAAATCCAGAGTTTTATGACGTCAATTTCCCAAACAGCTGTTTTCGGTCATTCTCATCAGGCCTTTACAATGACAGGGGAAGTGCGAGGTATATATGAAAATTATAACGTGTCAACTAGGTCATC
This sequence comes from Paragonimus skrjabini miyazakii, assembly GCA_014338405.1. NCBI lineage: Eukaryota > Metazoa > Platyhelminthes > Trematoda > Plagiorchiida > Troglotrematidae > Paragonimus > Paragonimus skrjabini miyazakii. Next base: position 217,293 of record JTDE01000583.1, read on the forward strand.
AGAAATCCCAGGAATGGTACAAACCACAATCTACTGGGGGAGAGTAAGAGTGTTACACATGCTTTTCAAGAGATTTGCGTTCATCAGTGTTAGGTGGTTCACGCATGTCCGGGTTTCAAGTGGATGTGGAATGATTGGCCAGGAGAGGTGGAGGGTTTGAATGAATTGTTGTTGGGCAAATTGACATGGGTTGTGGAGTCTGATAGCAATAGCCTCGGTCGTTGATAACAATTGCACTCTGACAGATCTGGAGCAGGATTGACAAAACTTGTAGACGACTTGGAATGCCTCCTCCGGATTTATTCCATAGCCACTGTCAAGTAAGTGGGAGTCAATCGCACTGGAAATAGGCTTTCTCGAACCGTTACGAAGTCATTTCGAGAGATTTTCACGAATCTTCTTCGATAGTCGCCTTTTGGTCCACCAACGTAATCGGCTTGACAACAACAGTTGACAAAGTAGATACAGAAAGACGAAGAGAACCTGGGCAAACGTGGCACTAGTACCGGGCAGGTGTCGAACGACACGATAAGTCTCGCTGCAGGGTAGCCATGTTTATAAAGCTACCAATAAGTCATAACCAGACAATCAAAGGTAACATAAACAAATTATTAATTGTTATTTCGGTATGTGTTGCTATTGTGGCGACCAAGTGGAAATAAACAGTCGGTCGCCTATCATAATTCAGCTACTAGCACCATTCTGTCCTTAAATAGCAACCAACTGGCCACACGTAAGAGATATAAATAGTCATTATTTCGTAGACTAACGACTCACTGCATTAGGTTTGAAACGCGAAAATGAGGAGAAAAACTGTCTTTATAATCTATCCATATCAAAAGGCTATTAGAGACTGTTTGTAAATCAAATTCCCTTCCAAATGAAATTTACGGTCAGCACAGCGTAGTAAAATAATGCCGTCAATCGTTTAAAAATCAATAATTACCTATCTATATTTTATCAGCAATAAATTGAGGACGTGGCAGTAGTTCTATACGATGAAAAGATGGTGCAAAAATCATTGGGTTTGTTGTATACTTAAGTAACCAGAAGAGTTTACCTTGTATCTGTCAGTACATCGCGAACCTACCTGGGGTTGATAGTACGTAATGTGAAAAATGTTTGCCCATCCAACAAAAGGTTCTTTGGTTCGATGGTTTTGCAATGAGAAGCAAACTATATGTATACATAGTGCATTTTATCTGAAGTTGAATTTTGTTCTGTATACCTTGAATTCTAACGGTTATCCAATCGAGTTATTTGACGTTCGCAGCATGTGAAAAGCAGTTTTATCAAGAAACACGTGTGTATGCAGTTACCATGCAAAGGAGGCACTGCTATACTATTTCTAACGAAGCAATTAACTCAGGGTTATCCAACGGACATATGAAGCAATTACACTACGCTTCTTCTATCACTCCAAATCATTAACAATTCCAGGGATAAGGACTTGGATACTGGAAGTGTCTACTTCACGTTGTGTCTAACAGTTGCAGTATGCGTTGAAAGAACGAATCGAAGCTTCAGGGTGAACTAATACATACTCAGGCATATCGGAGACTCAGCATATAGTGTAACCGGATGGTGTACTACGATAGAGTGCAAGCTGGCCTCCAAAATCGCCGATCACCTGCTGGAGACCATTTATTCAGTTGATCGGACAATCACGTACCAGTGCAAACCCATCCGTTTTGAGTTACTTAAGGAGTTTCTTGTAGCGTGCAACAAGCCAGTCCTTTGTATGCATATGTTGCTAATCATGGACACCCATCGGTCCGGACTGCGACCAGTGGCAGATTGGCGTATGAACAGACATGTCGGAACTAGCTATTCGCACTACGTACCTCATTCAAACAAGTTTTACTACATTTCATCCGGTACAAAGGGCAGTCCGCGGATGTATGTTACAGAAATTCCAAAGCGACAGAAATTTTTTACTAAACACACAATAGCGTGCAACAATCACCGGGACAACGTGATACTAATGAGTACAACTTTCGGTAGTCATAAAGGTGGTTTCCACAGATTAATCGCTACCAAGGCCACTAGCCAGAGAAACCAAGTTTTTGTTTCATGATGTAGCCACATTGAGTTCTCTAAGTTTCACCGATGTCAATATGCCAACCAGTTAGGAGGGACCGGTGACGCGAGCTAACTGTGACATTTCACGTCTTATCAAGATACACAGCGGCTTCCCTGTGCACTTTACGCTACCCTTGTGAGGCGTGCAAAAGAAAACATTTGTTTCGGTAACTGCTGAGACCATTACAAGAAGTGGCTGTTGGTTTCTAGTGAACTTTGCTACAGAAATGTCCACGGACTGCAATATATACCTGATAACAGGCAGTGAAATGTGGTTCGGCGATACATTTCCAGAAAGCTGTACCCAGTTTCGTTGGTCAGTTTTGATGTGGAAAATACTTCCGCAATTTTTCAAGGCCATTGGATTCATGAAAATGACTTGTAAACGTGGGTGTTGTCCCAGTGTTTGGTGTAGCAACTAATATGGACAATGAAAATGGTAGTACCACGTTGTCATATGGGAGAACTGCTTTCATCTTTTGGTGAATATCCCTCGTATGCTTGCATTTTCATTCAAATCGCGAAAAATATCAGATGTAGTATACGTTATTCCCCTTTAAACCTGTGGAGAAACCTACATGAAATAAACTGGTAAATGTTCGAAACATTTACATGAAAACTACTGGCTAGTAAGACGGGTACATAAATAATGACATTTTAGAAACCCTTACCAAACACTGATCACAACGACGAGCTGGCTAATGCCAACAGCTGATAGATAAATGATTCAAGTATTTCCTTAAACTACCTTTACATATCCGTTGGGCACAAAATGGGCACTGATGATGGCTTCAAGGGTTTTAAAACAGCACAAAATATCGATTAATATTCCCCCTTAACTAGTCATTATTATGGCAAAATTGGAACCCACTGAACACCGCTGTATATTTCTGGACTGTTAGAAAGTTTCTGTTTGTTCGCTACTAAGATAGATTAAGCTATTAGAGAACTTTACAGTGAGTACTCAAAGCTAAAAGCGTAATCCATTTGGAATCGCTCTATTTGTTGCAGTATGTTTCCGTTGGACCAGTTTTGTTTGGTTCCATTGTGTAGGATGGAGTATAGTGTGACACCGAACTAGGTCACCGTGGTAGACCAAACAACCCATATCAGTCGTGATTGAGCTGTTGTTCTCGTGTACCCTGGAGGTGAAAATGCTGAACAACAACCTATTGAACCGACAGACAGAACGTGTAGTGATGAGATCCATACTCATACCTGTAACTCCCGATATATTCCTGGAAAAGCTTAAATACATTGTGCATTTTGGCCAGTATCGCGGACATGTGGATCAGGTACTTGCCTTCAAGAACTCTGGAACTAGTTTATGTACAATACTGGACACATCCCCATTAATTTGACGCTCCAGGAAAATTTTCACAACCAGATATCCTTCTTAGATGTCCACTAATGCCAACAAACAAACAGACCCGTTTAAGCTAATGCATAACGCAGTAATACATAGAGAGGTCAGTAAACAACCTTTCGCAGTTTTGTGTCTTCACAATATACGCAGAATCTTAAAGGTTGATTTGCTGACAAGGCACATTCAGTTTATTCCTCGGATAAACCAAACCATATTCACAGTCGTATTGAATGAGGTTCTGCATGATAACGGTCGCACAAAGCAGAACCTTACTACATTAAGGTCAAAACTTTATCCGAACCTGTAGTACAGAAGCTAAGACAGAGACCTGTGTGCTATTCGACAGCCGCTCAAAGATAGCAATACTGCAGAGTGGTTAACGAATAAAACTGAGCAAGCAAGCAGCTGTATTTCTCACGACTGAACTTTGTGTCACATTTAACAAAATCTCCTCTTTGCCCAATTGCAGAATAAAAAGATTTTGACAGCTCAGATATCATCTCTATGTAAACATTATTACGCTTGAACCTGAAGAGTCATATGAATTGGGCATTTAGACAGCTGTCAAAACGAATGCTGGAACACCAGCCCACATAGTTTGGGCACGTTATATGCGATTGTCCCATCTGACCTAAACGGGATTAATCAACAATACAGTCTCCGCTCACCTCGTCGAAAGTGAGTATCAGATAAACACTCTTCAAGCAGTGCGAGTGAGAATTCGCCTAAGCATCCGAATACGAACAAACCGTACTGAAGTGATCACAGGAATCTGGCAGCTTTCACTCGTACTATGTCACCAAAAACATTCAGTTTATGTGTTCAGCGTAATCTAACCGGGTCAATGGTGGATATGCATCGTTTGTCAATGAAGGAGTGTTATGTCACACACGAATTAAGTCATAAACCAGCAATTGACAGGTAACTTACCTTCTCTCTACCAAACCCGATCAAAATTTAACACCTCATTATCTGTTTGTACAGACCCGACGAAACCTTGATAAAACGATATCTAGTCGCTTACTTGTTCCAATTCACATTGTGATAATGGGCCTAATTCATCCATTAAGCTGTTAATCGACTTTAATGATTAGTTGTTCAACCAGGCCGAATTTTGTTATTTCATTTAATGAGACACATGTCTATGCAGTCAGAAGAGATGTCAATATTTCGAGTTACTCTCAGCAGCAGCCAATCTAAAATCAGCAAACTTTATACAATCCACACACAGCAACAACAGGCAAACTAACTAATCAAAAGTTTCAACCTTTCACTCGATAATGGTAGAGTCGGCTCCTTGATCACGACACTGCCATCTGAAAAAAGGGAACCGGTCAATTTGGTTTGATAAACACTTGCAGTGTCTGAGAATGCTGTTTATGTTTGTGGTTCGAATCCGGCTGAAATCCAAACTCTAGGCAGCTTGGTATCTTCAAAAGTTCTCTATTGATTGCCAGAACTTTCACGTCAAGGTTACGTACAGCTAGTTTGAACGACATGACCGGGTCAATTAGGTGATCGTTTGCTTGTATTGGTTTGGCAATCGATGAGGCGAGATTCTTCGACCATGCTGCATTTTACCTGTGTTGTCCAGTTGTACATGGTATAAAGTTAGCTCCACAAAAGTGTGAGAACGTATGAACAAACATGCTGGGACGTTTGATAATGAGCTACAGAAAGAAGTCGGAAGGGGGCCTAAAGCCAGTGCGCACGGCTGAAAAGAGGAATTTTGGTTAACTATTTTGTTCAGGCAATGAGTGAGTGGTCTGCTGCTTGATCCTATTTGGACAGATTGTTCGTGATTAAAGTGTCCACTGCCACTTACATCAGCCTTTAGGCAATTAGTCGATTTTCCTTAATGCGTGGTGCTTATAAGACCCTCCAAAGTTGTGGTCTCAGTTCATTAGTTCATCAGTAACCAACTGGAGTAAATTATTTCGAGAATATTAATGACAAGTAGATCCCGTTTTTGAACTTTGTTATTTAGCGTGTGGCATTCAAAGCAGCCTACAATGTTCAACTTTTATTTTCGTCAAGTAATCAGTAAGGCTTCGAACGTTAATCATAAAATAAACAGCTCTGGAGATGAAGCACCTGTAGAATTCAAGTTATCGAAGCAGTACGTACTAAATGATACTAAAAGAAAACAAAACCTAGTGGGGCAACAATTACGAAATTATACAGTTAGTTCAAAATCGACGAAGGCACGCTACTAAACCGTCCAAGTCATCATACGGTTCACGTCTTTTTCGCTAAATGTTTGACTTTGACTCTCAGTCCTAGCAATCACGTGCACCGTGTGTGACCTTCAAAAAAAAGGCAAAATCGGAGCCATCCCGGGATTCCTTTCTAATTGATTCTATCATAAGATCTGACTTGAAAAGCATCAATGAGGACGTTCACAAGGTTAACCGCGTTCAACGAGAAACAGCTTTTAAAGCAACACACAGTTTGACAATTCACACGAGACGATGATAGTTATTGAAGTAGCAAGACAGTATTCATGACTATCTGTGATATAAACAGCACCAGCAGTTATTCAAGTCATTAGATTTGGATAGTGTGCTGCAGTTAAACTGCAGTGCCTTCTGATCTAATGATTTTTACTGTACCTGACCACTTCATTTGAAATCGATTTCGCCATGTTCTTATTGATCCCATGAAGCATAGCCTACGGACTAGGAGGAATGTAGGGTTGGATAAGCCTTCTGTGTATGTGGCTGTTTATGAGAGTGTATCCCACCACATACTGAAACGGTCTCGAACTATGGAAAGTCAACAAAGTGGCCTAAGCTCGAAATTTATACCACTTTACATATCTGTTTCCATTTTAGACACAAGATTTTCCATTTCATGCAAAAGCAATTCAATTTAGTGCATTAGAATTTCCACGTTAGAAGCTTGAACGTGACGACAACAACGCGATTGGTCGAACGGAAGGGACAACCAATCTTAATTAGAGCACTTCGGATTGGGTACTTTGATATAGGAAGCGGTACGGGTTATTCAAGGGTTGTCAGCGGTTTTGCTTAACGAAAACGGAGTTAGCGGTCCCAGTGGAGCACAGATCATTTGACCCTGTGCCTACTAATTCATCAAACTGTCGACGGTATTGGTTCCTTTGACAGGTAAAGGGGTGCGAGTGGTTAGGAGAGTCTGTGGATCTCACGTCCAGTAGGAGTGAGGTTTCGGTTCGTGGTGGATTTCGAGTTGTACTATAAGAGTGAATCAGTTTGTGAGAACATTTGCATTAGTTCTCTTGTATACATGGCTGACGGACGCAATTACACTCGGATCAGTCCCGAAACACACAGACGTATTATAGAAGCATCCGAAAAGGGCGATGACAGGCGTATGGTTGCCCTTCAGAACGGAGTCAAGTGCAATACCGCTTACAAGTAGTTTCATGTGGATTGCATCAGTTATGGAGCGCAGCCTCGCAAAAGACATAGAAGCAAGACTCTGACAGAATCTTAGATTGATATGTTGTTGAAGTGGATTTCCCTGGACCCAACGATCAAACTGCAATTTTTGAGATTGCGCGTAAAGGCTGAGTTCGAGAAGGAGTTATCGACCACAACGATCAGTCGATACTTGGACGGCCGATGCATAACTGTCAAGAAACTGTGTCAAGTGCCCGTTGGTATAAACTCAAATGAGAATTTGGAGTAAAGGCGACTGTTTGCATACCAAATGAGTGTTATGCAAATTCGAGGACTATGTGCTGGATAGATGAAACAAATTTCAATTTGTTCTGTACAAAGTCAATGGGACGTTCACTAAAATGAACGAGAGCATGCGTCACTGTAACAAACAGCCGAGGCCGTAATCTCCATTTGATTGGAGCTATGGCATCAAGTTCGGTAGTAGGCTATACGACGAGGTGGGGGGCATACTACAGCAACGATTGCAAGGGCTGGCTACGAACCCTGCTAGATGAAGATCAGCACACCCATGTCAGACATTGTGTTAATATGCAACAACGCACCGTGTCACACTGATATGGAAAGTGTGTTTGCAGAGGAGTTATATAATGAAGAACAACTCGTACGACTGCCACTCTATTCGCCCATGTTGAATCTAATTAAGAGTGTCTGGAACATGGTGTAAGCAAGAGCCTAAAGACAATTATAGGTGCATCACGAGACGATAAGAAGCGGAGATCCGCACGGTGTGCAAAGTCAACAGGAGTGGAGAATGAGGACCCTGGAAAGAGTAGTCATTTCGGCTATGTACGATGTCACCGGGGTCCACTGTGCTGGCTTTGTTGATCACGCTGAACGATGCTGAATGCAGGCGATGGGATCATAACCATAAACGCCCATCTTCTCAGTGAACGGAGAATGCTCTATTCAGAGCAGCCACAAATTCAGTTTACACTTCCTACTTTTTGGAAGTTAGCTCTGATCAAACTAATGCATAGCCTATGAGTGTGCTTAGGTTATGTAAGATTTTCGTTTGTTGTTTGGGCGGTTAAAAACAACCGAGCTATCTGCAATTTTTACGCGTTGGAAATGTCTGCGACGGTAAACGCTAAAACAGTGTATCGCAGGTAGCGATACACGTGTCACGTCTTACATTGATAATCAGCTCCTGAAACCATTAGTTATGAATCTTATACGGTCTGAGACTAATTGAGAAATCAGGACAGGTCGACGGTTGAAAGGTAGCAGTGAAATTACGCATCTCAAGATATTCCCACGCTCAGTGGTGACGCCTTCCACAACTATGTAAGGCTGATCGGCATGATAATCTGATCGAAATTTTATTCTCTTGTAAACAACTGTTTTGACTGATCCTCGTGACCGGTTGGTTGATTATTGTTGAGTTTAGATGCAAACCCCAAATGAGGTCAACCAAATATTAGACCGAGTCGCCAGGGCACCATTTAATGAGTGATATTGGGTGATGACATTGGCTTCTTTCTCAATCTAACCTGGCGACCACTTGGTGAGGAGTGTCACCGGACGAAGTTCATATTATGTTGCTACATCGTAACGGTAGAAAAACATGAATGTTTTTGTGTACTGTAAGGCGTGTAGTGGGTCTTCTCTATTCCTAGTTGCCAAACGATTCCCAGTCCAACGGTTACGTCAGAATGACGCAATAACGCAACTGGCTTTGTTCGGTTGACTTCGGTCATGGAGACCATGAATGTTTTGTTTTTTTCTACCGTTACGATGTAGCAACGTAATATGAACTTCGTTCGGTGACACACCTCACCATAAACTAAAACACTCTCGAACTATTGCAATTCAAAAACGTGGCTCGAACTCTAGTATACAATATTTGCGAATAAAGTTCTTTTGATAAGCGACCCAATACGGTACGCATCCAGCCGGTCCTGACCAAGGTTGTGGAACTAGGTGAACAAAATGATTTATAACAGTGATTTTCCCGCGAAGGTCTACTGGCAAATGTATTCGTATCATAATTTCACAAAACGCTGCATAACCTGTATCCAAAAGTTTAATTACGTATGTAGTTAAATGTCTGAAAATACCCTTGGTAACCGTAGGAACCTTACAGCTGAAAAAAAATCGAATGTTCGAATTAATGACCGCATTGCAGAGAGAAAGGGAAAAAACAAATGATCCAGGAGTAATGTAATAACTTTAACCTAACCACCTGGTATTGATGCTAAAATCCCATGGTCATCCAATAAAAACTGCCATTAAAAAAACAACAACTACGGACATGTGCACACTGTTCAACTGATCTGATTAAACATTTTCTTAGTATAGCTCGATTAAAGTATCATTTGTTGACATGCGTCGCGGACGGGCTTTCGCCATGAAATCAACAAAACGTCAATCGGTTTACAGCTGATTTAAATCACACATTCTCATGCAACGATCTACAGTTATCTTTGAAGGATTTTCTAACCACAAAGTCAGATAAGGTTTTGAGTTTACACAAATAGTTTACCACAGCTGACATAAACAAAAATAAATCTACATCGTAGTTCCCATATTCATTGTTCAGTCTTCCACCAAATAAACTGTTTTTAAGATATTTCCATTACCTATTATCATATGTTTCCTGGAGTATTCCTTATAGAATCACCACCAACTTTAGAATTCAATTAAGCCTAGTGAAATACTGACGGATGTAGCTCGGCAAGTTAGACGGAATGATATACAAAACGCAGGGAAGGATTTTATTATGGATAACGTTACATGTTACACCGAAACTGTTCACCACAAATTATCGGAGAGGAATGCCGAATGTTTTAACTGCTTCAACCTCCTTGACCGTCATATGGGAAAGTCATAGGAAGTAAGCGAGTGAGTGCCCGTTCAAGCATCTTATGGGTTCGTGTAGAAAATTACAGAGCTATAAAATTTGCTCGTTCACTTGATTACAAATTAATTGACGCTAACAACTTTTAGGGTATCATTTCAGCAATAAATTGGCTTTGTGGGCAAGTTCTGCCGTTTTGAAGACATCATGATACTGGTCAAAGAAATGTCGTGCGAGTGGATTTGTGCTCAAATATCATCGTCATACGTACTGTCCATTTATGCGATACAATTCAAGACAGCCACAAAAATGAATGATTTCAGTAGTCTTAACAGAGGGTTCGATGGATGAGTTCTCGTTTGTGTGTTAACAGGCAAACGATGATCATTACCGATGTAATTGAATAATTGATTGGCCCCAAAATGCACATACTTCCTCTATCATCTTAATTACATTTATAGGTAGCTTATATGCTAACAATGTGGTAATTGCTTGCAAATCTTCGACCGCACAGTCAATCTGTTGGCTTTTACATTAACATGACTAGAGTTTACTTATGATGGGTTAACATACTACCAGAAGGTGGTAAGCATTTATTAAAACTTTTGGGTTTAAAAGTCGAAATAACTGCTACTGATTGAATCCCTATACGTATTGTAGCGAAAAGGCGTCCAATAAAGCACAATCTTTGTTGTCCAACTCGCTAGTTACCATGCCACATGAGCGCTCGCGATTTTGAATCACAATTCCAGCCCACAACACCCCCTGGTTTCCGCTCACACGTCGTGTGCACTTCTACCCGGTTTAGGTGTGTGATTGGCGCCTTCTACCCGGGGGTTTTCTCTCTGCTAGTCCTCGGCTGTTGATCCGATTTCGCTGAGCGATAGCTTGTCCGATTGCTCGTACTGTCCTCCGTCTATCAACCGTGGGCTTTGACCGTAATCCACAGCTGTGTCGGGATATTCCTGACAGTGTTGGGATAATCAAACCTTCAATTTGGTCATTCATTCTATTTCGCCTGCCACGTCTCGCCCGTTGGTCCGATCCGGTCGAGCGATGACTCATCCGGTCGCCCACGCCGTACTCCATCCGCTCACCGTGGGTGTTTGAACGCACCTCCCCCTGCGTTGGGGTATTCGGCCGTGAGCTGGAATGCTCGCACTTCCTGCCTGACAATCCCCCACAGTATCATAACAGTTTCCAAAAATACAAGTTTGCGAATTTGTTACTAATTTATGTGACGCACGGGGCTGTAGTTCGAAAATTAGATTCAAGTTAATTCATGGATAACATAACCTTTTAACACGTAATACTCAGTAGGTTGCAGATAACACTGCAATTGAGGGTATCGCTTTTGAATGCTTTGATCTATTTCAGTAAATCATAACTTGTGATGTATATAATTCGACACAGCTAAGAATCATGTGAATACGTTAACTGAACCGATTTCATAAGTTCACGTTACCACCACGAAGGATGTTGCTTAAGACTGAAAGAAGTAGTACTCACTAGCCTGAACATTGAAAATAGCAACGTTCACTTAATTCGTTTCAACGAACCCAAGGGTGTGTTAAATTGTTGAAAGCTTCACTTAGTTGAGCTGCCTCTGGTTAAATTTACTTTGTAAATTTTCTTTGCGTCTCGTTTATTAATTAGGTGAGATTTTTGTATATACCAATGTTGGATGAGTTTGATACCATGTGTAAACAGATTATGAGGAAATGTGTTAAATTAGATTGTGATAAGTATTGAATTTGTGTGTTGAACTATTTCAGTTTAAGGATTTATTTTGCATGAGATTGTTCACCCAATTTGCCACAGTTACTTCAGATGCTTGGCTTTTCTTCAAGCAGCAACATAGGATTCATGGATATAATCGCTGAACTGCAAAAGAGATTTCGAAGTCATTGGGGTTTCACAGTAACGAGTTGAAAAGTATGGACTAATACCTGCATCCCTCAAAGCTTTGGATGCAATATTCGCATTTTTCAAAACGTGTTTTATAAACCGTCTGTTTTATTAACACGCACTCAATCAGTACTCATTTTAATAAATTTCACAGTTATAGTAAGCCAAATAAGGTTGCGTGAAAATTTCACTCAATCTACATCGATCAGTCTGAAACAGTGAACTTCTCTATGAAGACCTACTCCTCGGCGTTTTGTTGGTGGCTTTATTCTCTCCTGAGAGTTAGTTAGCCCTCATAATATGCTCGTCGAACGCCTTTATGAAGATTTTCAGTAGGTACACCATTTTCCCACTTGTTTAACCTACTCCACTTAAATCTTTTTATCTGCCTTAGTCCAGTTTTTCAAAGACATTTTGAACCTAATGACAGTGATTCCAACAAAATATAATCTGGTTATTCTTGTACACTAAGATGTTGTCACTCATCTTTCACTTATATTCATCAACTGGCTAGTCTACCAATTAAAGAAGCCCCTTTAGCTTAGCAACCTTTCAAATGTCTATGATATGTAGGTTAATTATGTTCAAAACTAAAACGCTTTAGTTGTGTCAATTTCGAACAAACGACATATTATTCTTGCTCCTGTCTTATTAGCTGGAAGTTTACGCATTACATGTTATAAAGTTGTGTTTTATTCGCCTTGACTATACTTGACAGCTGTATAGTGTTCACTGCTGAGTCCCGAATTGAACATTTATAACTTGCTACATACGCTATTAAGAGGACGGTCACAAACCCTGTCACTGCTAAGAAATCTTGCGGAACTTGAAGTCAAGTGGTTGCGTAATTCTATGGTGAACTCAGAGAACTGAAAATGAACATAATAAGAACCTTTTGTGCCTGGACCAACCTACCTGTTAGAGTAGAAATAATTTGGCCAACTAACTTCGGTCAAAATCCCTTCTTTGGAACCTACGGTACGGAGCCGACTTTTATGTGAACAGACTAACGTCAATACTGTGAATATGCCCGGTTTAGTCTGAGAAGAAACGCGTAGTAAACAAGCTCGTTTTCGGTGTTTCATCATCACGCTAAATACAACACATTTATATGGGTTCGATAGGGGGGCGGTAGATAACATAATACTGAAGCAAGAGATTTCAGTCAACAGTTTCTGTCTGGTTTGAGTCATGAGACTTAGTTACATAACATTGACCACGTGAGTTGTACGAAATCTCCGGGAGATACGTCAAATCTATGCAATCATTCTGTTCTGGGTTTGTGCACAAGGCCATGGAAGGTTCAACGTTTCGACTAACCGTTTTTGAGCGCATAGTGGTGGTGAGTATAGACGAATTGCAATCGCCTCTGCAGTTGATAGCATACGACCTTTGATCTGTTTCGATTGTATCCCACTTATTCGGTAGATTGGCCTGAACGATTCGGTCCGATTGATCCGATGGTTTGATTCGACCAAATGCGTAGCGATCGCAGACAAACAGGGCCTCATCGATCCTCGCGTCAGCCACACCGGTTGGTGCTCCCGAATGCGTTCGGATAATCGCCTTGTTGTGCGGCCTACGTAGCTTGTTCCAAAGGAACAAACGAAACGGTAAACACAAAAAGAGGCGGCATGAACAGGCAATATATCTTTCAACTGAGAGCGTAATACTGGCGTGGAGGTAAACTGAACGCGTAGTTGGGTCGCAAAATACGTCTTATTGATTGCTATATTAAGCTTCTTGGTCACGGTTTCAGCGATACTATCACCCTTGAAGGGCAAGAAGATGTAAATAGAGTTTTTGTCTGAAATTTGTGGTTTATCTATCTTAGCGCCTGTGAGTATATTTTTGTGAATAAATTGCTCCGGATAACCATTTTCAACTAGTGTATTAAATATAAACCGTCTTTCTTCTTCGATGCGGTCGCTGGAGCATATTTTCGTGGCTCTATCTACTAGACATCGGATTAGGTTTCTCTTCTGTCTTAGTGGTAAAAAACTATTGAAGTTTGTATACTGGCCCGTCCAAGTTGCTTTACGATACACCTTCCGTTGTATCGTGCCATCTTTGCGACGAGACATGAGTACGTCTAGGAACGCTATAGCTGCGGGTGATTCGGGTTCTAGGGTAAAGTGAATATTCTTATGCACAGAGTTGAAGTGAGTCAGTATCCCTCTGAGGTTTTTAGATTCATCTGCCACACAGATGATATCGTCAACATAACGCTTGTAAAGGGTA
>JTDE01000584.1:2353-110543 GCA_014338405.1 Paragonimus skrjabini miyazakii
CAAACAAGGCACAGCAATCTCAAAATAATGCAACAAACCCTAACAAAATCAACATGTCTGTTTATGACGATCCAGATAACCCCCAAGTGCTCCGACCCAATGATTTGCTCTTGTTGCGCTCGAACGTTGGCCTAATTACAGATAAGGTAACATTGCGTGAACGCTACACAAAAGGCTGGAGACAAACTCAACACTTATCTTGTGTGTTCTGGAGACGATGGCGGCGTGAGTATCTACCACAATTGCAGATTACACCCAAGTGGTTGAAATCTTCGCGCGATCTTCAGGTAGGAGATGTAGTTTTTCTTCACGAGAAAGGCCTCTAGGGGTGTTTGGCCCCATGGTGTGATCAATGAAGTATTTCCTGGCAATGATGGACACGTACGTCAGGTGTCAGTAAGAACTGCGAGTGGTACTACTGTCAGACGGGACATCAGATCACTTTGTTTTCTGGAAGCGTCCGCAGAGCAACACCAGGTCGCCACGGGTAAGCCAGAAAGTACGGACTCCTCCACTAAACCGGTCGATCGTTACTGTTCCTACTGCCACCTCGAGTTTGGAAAACCAGCTGATTTTCGGGGCCCAGTGTTGATTTTGTTGAGGTCTGTTGCATTATTTTGAGATTGCTGAGCTTTGCTTGATCAGTGTTGAAGGGTGGCCCTATCTTTCATTAATTTTCCTTGAGAACAAACAGTATTGACCATTTTCCTTCTTACGCCGGCCACTGTAACCGTTTCCCTTACTCTCATTCGGTCAGAGCCTTGCGCATTTTTTGACCGTCAAGATAGGACATTCTTCTTCTATATTCTTTCTTGAGTAGCTTATAATTCTTACCATTTCTCGATGCGTGAAAGTCATTTTGCTACAACCCAACCAATTACCATTTGTTTGAGTGAACTCGATTCCGTTTTATCGTCCTCCATTACTGAGCGGTGTCTAGTTGTCAGATTTGTTGTACAGGCACATTCTTTATTGAATTCTGAGGATATTTCACATTCGGGGTGAGATATTTAGTTTTCTTGTATATTGATTCAATAGTACCGCATTAACTCCAGTTTCTACGAGCGCCTTCTCATTAACCGTTTCGAAGATAGATTATCTTCCTTGCCGTTGGATATTGAGGTTGGCATATTTGGATCCACAGATTACGCGTCACTCGTTGTGAACTAGAATAGTTTGCGAACGATTCTATACTGTCTGCATTCCGTTGCCTCCCACTGTTTGAAGTCAAGTATTTCACGGCATTTGCGGGGAAAATCACAAGTCCATCGTCTTCGACATTCAAGCATTCTGGTATTTATTCGATTGATCATTTGGGAACTTATGCGAGCGTTCAGAGAAAGGGACCCAGAGATCTAGTTGCTGAGCAACCGATGGACCACGCCCAAGCACACGGAATGCATGTAGTCTATGGGAAAGTAGCGTACCATATCAATAGGAAGGGAAGTGAACGGAGAGGAGATCGCTGGGAGTGAGGCGCGGAAAGTAGCATCGGTTCTTGCGGAAGCGCAGTTTAGAGTGAACGTAACCTTGCCATTGGAATACAATCCTTTCTAGTTAAATTTATCAAACTTGTATTAAGCACCATAGCTGCGTATTCGTTTAACAAACACACGAGCTGGTCTATTGCAGATGACAGCCTTCAAGTTAACACTCACGCCGACCCCAGCAAACAGTATGCCAGCAGATAACGCGTAACGCAGTTCATTGACTGCGTCAAGGAGGTAACCGTTTCCACCATAGATGCCAACAATGAAAGGCTGGGATACAAATGGCTCGCATAATCGACATAAGATAGGCCACAAAGTGTACCTTCCCGAGTTAGTCAGTGATACTCCATCAACATTCAAGTGTACTGCAATGTTGTCGACGTCACGCACCTGGCGATGTTAACACTTGTGTAATGCCATTAACCAGTCCGAAATGTGCACATTCACCAATATACACATCACGTATCAACGACGTCCTTGGAGTTTCCATGAGTGTTCTTGCATCTGACAACAGTTCACGCAGTCGTTCTCTCAGAATTTGTAACAGCCGACTGACATGAACTCTGGGAGTATTACTTGAAACAACCCATTATCGAAGCCGGTCGATTAGGTTGTTTGACAACATATACTCCGTATCCTCACCATCGGGGGCTTGTTGTAACAATTCAGACTGATCTCCTGCCTGTTCCAGAACAGTTAACATTGTCAGTTGTATAAAGGAAGCATTTACAAGCACCTTCTGTCAAACTGGGTGCATGGCACTCAGTAAACTCTTGTCCAGCGGTGGAAATGCTGGCATGGAAACGTTCCATTGCACGGCAAACACGACGATAGTTGGTGGAACGACTGATTAATAATTCCATACGCATCTGAGAGTAATATGCATTAGTTAATATAAACTCACGTTATCTTGCGGTTGCTCATGGTCAGACATCTTTAAATAGGACAAAAAATGGCCGCGATCGCAGAAATCTCACAACAGAAACCAAATCAAAATTGAAGATGGCGAAACTGAACGTGTTGTGTATTACAATTCAGCTAAACAAAACATATCTATATGTACAATGGGTGGTTTCTCACGAGTAAGAAATTTCCCTTGGGATAGTTATACAATCGCGTTTATTTGGGCAAATTATGATGTCGAAACCTTCCTATCAGCATTTCCTTAACCTCCATTCACATTGACTTCTCACTGGCCATAAAAATGCGGACGTAATTTATCCCAAGATTGACATAATTCATCCCTAAATGTCACACCAATCAAATGCCGAGCGTAATTCATCCCAACTTTGCCGTAATTCATCCCTAATTTATCCCTAACGTGTGTTAGCAGGATGGATGGCAGCCACCGGCGTCGTAAGAGGAACCAGCAAGCGCGTGTAGCAGAGTTCATTCGAAAACGTGTTGTGTTGTTGTTTTTGCTCAATTCAAACAAAAATGTACAATGTGGTCTGATGCAACAGTTACGCAATGTTAACAAAATGAAGCACAAAAAATGAGTTCCCTACAGAGGTCTCCAGCGTAGATGTATTCAAACCAGAGCTAGACAAATGTTGGAGTAACCCTTTTCCTACTTTGTACTAATCGAAAAATGATTTGCTGTTGCTGTTCGGGGCAACCAGGATTTGTCATCTCTTTTTTTATCCCTATCCTTAGACCACTACGGAACGCATACGCTTCGATAGAAAGCGCAGTCTAGTCAATATCCGGATCACACCAGTCAAGCATCAAGACGCCAACAGGTGCAGGCCTTCATCAAGTCCTGGATTTGAAATTATCGGACTCCAAACGGAATAAGCCTCCAAGTCAACTACGCTCTAGTACACTAAAACTCATTCTGAAGAAGCGGTATGCATGGACGTGCTGTCGATTATCAGGATCGGAAGCTGACCAAAAGATATACGCTGCCCTAAAGAATCGGTGTGAATCGCTAATTCGACGCGACCGTCTTCATTACTAACAACGTCCTACAGAACGGTTTATCGCTGATCCAGACAGCCTTTTCCGATTTGTTGCATCAACTCGCAAGGCACAAGCCGGAGTCCCACAACTCTTGGGCTTATCAGGCCTTACTAGCTCTGATACGGAGACCGCTGATTTTCTTGCTGAGTTTTACAGTAGTGTTTTTGCGCACTCACCATCAGTTCCTCAGATTCGTCTTGACACTGAAGTCGGTGGCACTTGCGCGCTGTATACTTCCTCCACGGCGGTGCTGGCTAAACTCAAGGGCTTAGGGACAGCTCTCCTGGCCTCGATGGTATACCACACAAGGCCTTAAGCGAACTGGCGGAACAGCTAGTTGACCCACTTAGCTTACTGGTTACGCAGTCCATCTCCCAGGGAACAGTACCCAGCAGTTCGAAACTTGCGAGCATTACGCCCGTTTTCAAGGTTGGTAGGCGAAATTGGCCCAGTGACTACGGACCAACTGCGTTGCTGTCAAGCTTTTCAAAAATTTTAGAGGCGCTTTTATACGACTCCCTCTACAATCATCTCACCTCTCGTGAGTTCTTCTCTAATGCGCAGCACGGATTTCGCAAGGGCTGTTCGTGTACCACTAATCTGCTGATAGCCGCCGACCAGTGGACGAAAGCAGTTGATCAGGGTAATGGAATAGACGTTGTATATCTCGACTTTGCTAAGGCATTCGACCGCGTGGATCATTCCGTTTTGATCGGCAAGCTTTCCCATTATGGGGTTCGAAGTAATCTTCTCCAATGGCTTGTGTCGTATCTTGCTAACCGTCTGTACAGGGTGCGCGTTAATGGTGTTTTCTCTACCTGCAAGCCCAGCCTCAGTGGAGTACCCCAGGGTTCAATTCTTGGCCCGCTGCTATATTTGGTATTCATCAACGATCTCCCACTCTCAATCACCTTTCCGCTACTACTGTTTGCGGACGACGTCAAAATTTGACGAGCCGTCAACACAACCGATGATTCTATCATCCTACAGAAAGACCTTGACACTCTTTTCAATTGGTCTCGAGTGAACCGACTCGAATTTAATGCTGGTAAGTGCAAAGCTATGCACATTTGCGGTTCTATGAAAACCACTTATTACCTCGACGGAAATCCGCTTCAGATATTTCTTATTAAGAAGGACCTATGATGGACTGTTTCGCACACTCTCTCGAGCTCTGCAAACGCTGAAACAAAAGCAAAAATGTCCAGCAACATCCTGGCGTTATTGAAACGCCTCTTCGACCAGTTCAACTATAATTGTTTTTAACTTCTTTATAAGTTTCACTCTGCCGTATCTGGAGAATGGAACTGTAATCTTGCCACTACATCTCCAAAAGGGCAAGTTACTCCTGGAGACGGTACAACAACGTGCCACTAAGGCAGTCCGGGGCCTGAAAACTAAACCATACGAGGTAAGGTTGAAATCTTTGAACATGTACTCCTTAGAGTACCGACGGCTTCGAGATGACGTGGTATTAACCTTTTTGATAATGCAGTCCCCGGAACACCCTTGCCGCCTGATGCTTAACAGGGGGAGTGGCGTGTCACTGAGGGGTCACCCCCTAAAACTAAAGATCCAACATAGCAGACTTGAATGCAGACATAGCTTTCTCTCATTGCGCGTTTGCAAGGCTTGGAATGCTCTACTAGACCATGTTGTTTCTTCCAGCTCTTTAGCAATTTTCAAGGCTCGCCTTGACCAACATTTATTGCATTAATTCAGATACTGCACATCTTTTCCCCATTTCAGCCTGTTGCTGAGGGCCTCGAGAGTCTACTCATCGAGATACGAAAACTTCAAAAGTTCCAGCTTCCTACTTCCGTTTACAACCTATTGAACCCATTGAACCCATTGAAATTGAAAACTGGACGTCAACCTGCAACTAGCCTGAAGTCTTGTCATCCGAACTGAACTGACCTTCAGTTGGTGCGCACTTCAAACGTGTTCTGTTCGTTCGTTGTGGGATGTTGATGGTGGACTCAAGGACTACGGATGAGTTGTCACTGTATGAGAGACCAGAAATATGGCTAAACAAGCTTATAAATCGTGATGGGCTTTATAAAGATCTAGCATCTAAGCTGGAGCTGGAGAGTACGGGTTCGTCGTGCTTTGTTTGTGTTTATTTTGTTTTAACCGCAGGCAAGATTTCTTGTAGTGGAACAAGAGAAATTGATTATCCCCCTATGAGGTTTCATGGTGGTGGAGAGTTAGAAGTCGCTAAATCATTTTCACTGCCACCTGATTTGGTTGATAAATTTGCAGGTACACTAAAAGTCAAGCTTGGCTGTTTACTTATGGCCTTCCATAGGCATGCAAAAGAACTGTCTCATGGGCATCTTCAGTTCATGTGAACGTGCATGGTTAACAATTGACAACGAACTTTTTATGTGGAACTACGAAGATGGGTTTGTTTTATTGGATTACGTCTTACGACATTTTCAGGGAAGATCTAGCTTACTATGATGGGGTGAAAGATACTATTATTTGCATAGGATTGGCAAATCCACGTTCAGGTTTGGTCACATTTTGCAACCATCATTTCCCTGTGTAACCAGGTGTACTTCTGAATATTGCACTCTGTTTAAGTTGTTGTGGTTCAACTTAAAAAGTGTCCGCCTTGATTCCCAAATGTTGTGTTTTCTAACGAGGCATCGTCTTGTTCTTAGCACGCCGTTACTTCCGGAAGACCGTTGCGATCTAGTGTGAGATTAGGCATAAACACCCACTAGTCCTTGAAAATTATCCTGCACTTTGAGAACGCAAACACCATATCACTACCTCAATCGCTGAGCGAATTTAGGTGTTTTTGTTTATCTCTGCATTGTCAACAACGGTGATACTGTTGATGTGACATACCTCGGCGATTCCGTTTCGTAGGACAAGTTCCGCACTACTATGGCTGATATCCTTCAGAAGTTTATGAGATATCGTCGATTACAGAATTATAGAAAAATGGTGATGTGGGCTAGTATTTCTCCATTTCATCATAGATGAGGCAGGATAGCGATAATTAACTATAACTTCTAACGTAACCGTGGGTTGGTGGCATGTCCAGCTACCGCTGTACTTCATGTGAAAGTTATGGTGATGACAACTATTGCGGGCCTACGTCACTGTCCGACGCAATCCAGGGGAGCACGGAGTTAGTCGTGAAGTTTACTGGACGTCGTACTTATGTACTGAACGTAGTAGTCGTTTTTATTGTCCGCTAATTTCGATAACTCTAGTTGTTTAGTCAACTTCCTGAATACAATCAAGATTTTGCGGTGAATGAAAGGAAACATGAATAACAATGGGCCATGTCTGAATCGCATGTTAGTTTGATGTCGACAAGTTATCTTGGCTTTGAAAACGATGCCAAAGTGTTCATAGTTTTTCTCTTTTATTTCACTCCGTCTCTTCATAGTGTATACATTAAGTTGTGAGAAAAAAGTGGTTGCGATAACCCTTGATGCTTATCAGATTCTGGTTAGGATACGTTTTCCTATTTTACTCTAGGTTGCAACTTCGATGCTTAATTGGCCACGTTTTAATTTTTATTGTTCGTGTCGCCGTGATTAAATGCATGCCAGTCACACCGTTGTGAACTACCGTAATTAATTCTAGGTCCACATCTTGAATCCGTTTGCTGGAGCTTTCTCGACCTCAGTGTCACGCGACACTTTGAGATACAGTCCGATGAACAACCTACCTGTTCGAAACCTTTGACGTTGGTACTAAGGTCTTCTACTTTGTTTCTTTTACTTTGTATCACACTTGGCACAAGCTGGTGCGGCCGCACCAGTCATCATAACTCTTTTAACCTTACTCGACGTTTCCTATCAATGTTAACCCTTGTAATTCAGGATTATTACCCAACAAGGTTCAACATTTACTCTGCGTTGTTACGCCACTGGAGATATTCGTACTTGGCATGACCTACGTGACATCCGGTGAAAGATCTCATGAGAATTCAGCCAACACAATCCTGCAGGTTATGCCTGATCCTTTATATTGTTTACCGACGGACAGCTTTACAGTGAGCTGCATGGAGGCTACAGAGAATGGCAGGTTAGCTCTTTGTCATCTGGTTTCACGATGTTTATCAATAGAGTTCTTTTATTTAATCCTTACACTTACATAGACTTAGATAGTTAAGCCATACACTGATGTTGCTAGCTAGTCGTCTGTCCTATCGAGCACTTTTTGCCGACGAGCGTAAGATGCGACGTGGAAAGATGAGGACCTGGCGTAGAGAAATGAAATCGTTCACTAGGGGGTTGACCACTGTAGATTGGATTCGTCTCCCGGTCTGGGGCCATCGTGATTCACAGAGTCAGTGGCTGGAGAAAGTAGGTGAGATGACGGCTAATCGAGCCCAGTGGCGTGAATATTGTCGTTGTGTGATCGGGTTGTCTGTGAAGTAAGTGCACTTAATGGCGCGGAGCAGTGAAAGCCGCAATGGAGCTGTCCTACTGATGACACTACTTTCGTTTACAACTCGAACGTTTGTTTACAAGGTGTCGGCACCTTGTTGAATGATTGAATATAGGCGTATTTATTTTCACTAGTTAAATCCGTTTCTTTCCTTTTTCCCTCTCCATTCCTGTAAAAGTGTTGCTTTTTCGTCATGGTTGTGTGGCAGTTAAGCGTAACTGAGAACCACTGATGTATTGTTGTTTCTGGTGATAATGATAATTGTTTTTAAAGGTTGTGTGCGATTCTGTGATTTTATCAGTTCCTGGCAGAATTTTCAACCTAGTTACAACGTTGAAGATGGATAAAACTGTTCACAAGTATGTTTGGACATGACTTCCGAGAAGAGAAAACTAATTTCTAGTCATTGCATTCGTTTTTGACACACTTATGGCTATGCTAAGAGATAACTTTGGAGTTCTTTTTACTAGGAAGCAAACTAACTTATTTCGACTGTTTGTTTGGATGGCTTGGTTTCGTTCATCCGCTCGTCGACAAATTGTATGCAAGTATACATTACATCGTCTAGTTGTACCACTTTCACACTTGTTTACGGTTGTTGTGTTTTCGGTGGTCATTTTTTGTCGCCCGATTTTCACTGATAACCTTTTGAGAGGTCACTTGCCTCATCATGGTGCGCAAATCTCTCCGATTTTCTCGTGTCTGGCGTCATCTTTCAACCTTTAACTCTTGTCACATCTTTTTCGAATCATAATTCTTGTTTTCTGTTTCCAGGATTTTTTTTGGAACGCAAGAGGGATCTTTGCTGGAACTAAACTGCTCTCCGATTCCCGGCTGGTCTCATGATTCTGTTGAGTCAATACCAAACGGTCGAACGGGACCATGCGCACTGATAAATCATTCAGCGTCTACTTTGAGCATGTTGCTTCCAACCGTTATCACGTCGGGATTTCGCTCAGTTGGTTAGTGTTTATGCGTTTGTGTATGCTAAACGCCTTGGGTTATTCTTTTCTCTTACGGTTTACTTACAGGTTTTACGCGCCCATGTGATTTGCCAAGTCGAAGTGTTAGCAGGGATGGATATTAATGTAGTTTTTCATCAACTTCGTAATGAGAATGTTAATTGCCATTATTTATAACAATACAGCGGGAGTTTATACTGGTGCTATACTACCATACAGTTATGTAATTCGCCGGACAAGTATTGGCTCCACACACCTAGTAGCTGCTGTCGGTCAGGTTGGAATATATGTAGCTCTCATCTTAATTGTACCGATAGTTCTGGGTTTTTTTAGCAGTGGGCTGGGTATCATCCGTTCAGCCAGCTCCGTCACGTTCAGCTGTAGATGCCAAACCCTCATGTCTGTCCACACCTGTTACTGACTGCAGTAATGAACGCGTTGAAAATGTTGCCTACAAGGACTTGGTCGCTGCACTACAATCGACTTGCAACCCTGATATTACTATATTAGCTGAAGATAGGAACGTCAAAGTCGGCCGATTGGATGGTGCGAATTTGCGTTTGGCTTCGACTTTGAGCTGGCATCGAACCTTTCGGAAAGTGATGAACGGCTGTTATAGTTCTGTGTTGAGCGCCACTTGCTTTTAACAAGTACTAGCTTGCTAGAAGCGAGAAATCGACGAGCAAGCTCATTTTTAACCTGTCGTCTTCATTCGAAATGCGACACTGATTGTGAGCATTGATGAGTCAGGGTTGAATTGTCTCTAGTATTTGAACAAGGAACTTTTGCTTTTACAGCTTGGTTACGTCAACGAAATGCAATAGTATGTGCAGTCGCCAAGATGCGACATTTCATGCCTCTAATGTGTGCACGTATAACGCAATAAATCAGTCCAAATGTGACATCCACATTGACGAGAGCAAACTGCATAAACCAATTTGTACACATCTTTCTTTGTCTTCCAGGCCTCAGCCAAACGAAGTAGTGTTCTCGTCGGGTGCTTTGTGTATCTTACTTCACGAGAACAAGTAAGTGAGTAACTGAAAAACACGACGCATTGCTGGATCTTGTCCTTAAGCTAAGGGCATACGATCGACCCATAGTTTCGTCATCATCATCATCAACAGCCATGAGCCTGACCAGAAGGTACTGTGGCTGGAACCGCCGCTCACTCCAACAGTGACGTAGAATAGCCTAGAAGAAAACGTTACTAAGAAATTTGATGATTAATAAAAGAAGACCAAATGGAAGAACTTGTAATGGCATGGTTACAGAGACGCCATTGATTGCGGCACATCACCATCTCGAATAGCGTTTCTAACTAACGATTTGAGTGATCACGAGGACCCAAGCCAGGCAGACGACACCTACTCAATTTGCCTAGGGCGTGGAAAGTCGTTCTCGAAGCTGTAACGAACCCTGTAGTGGACGATTTCCTTACAGTTTCGTATTTGTACGGGATTTTCATGTTGACTGTTATTCATAGTCCTGTGATTATGCTTGTGGAACGTTCCTGACTACAAACATGCCATTATACTCATTGACACGCGACGTTTATCATAAACGTTTAGGCTGTACGTCCAGCATGTCGTCATTTCAAATTTTGCGATTGTGCTTTACCTGTCTTATCGATGTTTGTTTCATTTATGCAAAGCCGCAGAAGTGAGTATTTGGACCATTTCACATTCTTGGTTTACGCGTGTTCCGTTGGAGTGACCATTCTGGATGTTTTAGTTACACACCGTCGAGAAAAGCTAGCTTTTCATTCAACTTTCTTTGTCATACGTTTGAGGTTTTTCTGAATCGCGTTAGTTAACTGGGAAAAGGATTCGATGTTAACAGCAATGTCTACGGTACTGAAAATGTCTGCCCCTATCTTATGTGTAACACTGCTCGGTTAATTCTTCCAGTCTGGTCTCTTCGATCATCCACCTGAATGTATCAGGCCACAGTGACACATCAGCGGGATTATTACAACACTATCTGTTTGACAATAACTCTTTCAATTTAGAAGATGTATATCCTCTGCTTGCGTTGATCGACGTTTCTCTAAGTGCTTATTCCGTGGCCTTAGGTTGAAGTTGTTCAATCGGATGTGATCATTCAGGGTCCCCCTAGTTTCTTTCCCGGTACCCATTCAGTAATAACAGATTTTTGCCTGAAATTGTCAGTTCTTCTAAGTCTCCCATGAAATGAAACTTAAGACTGTGTAAAGTTAACTTGTAGGGCAGTTCTGTCAGCTATTGTGTTACGCTTTAAGGCGAATTTGCCATGTTTAGAATGGTGCTTAGTGGTACATCACCCATGCCAACTTATGGACAGGTGTAACTGAGCCTGCTAACCGTACTCGAGTACTAATCCACCGGTCCATCCTTTTTGCATCATTATTGTTAAAGATTTACGAACGGTCTTCTCAATCAAGCATTTCATCCTTCTCCAGTTTCAGTTTTGAATCATAACCTCACTCTAATGTGTCATTCATGTTGCCCGTGTACACCCGTTTTATGAGATAGGGCTGTTCGGATAACTTAGTCAAGTATAGTGAGCAATATACTGCTGTTCTGTGAATTTTTTAAGGCTTCACCACTGTCTTTTGTCAGTATCCCAGGGGCAGTGAGCTTCGCACCAAGCACTACTTTAAGATATAATGCTTGATTTGGCACCTTCCTACTACCCAGTTCTTACCTCACTTAAATTACGTAATTGATAGTGAAAGAGCATGTAGCTTCATTGAAGGTCGCTGGTACCAGTTTAACACGTATTTACATTCCAATCGTGCCTTTGTCCGTTGTTGATTCATTCTTACGTTTCCTGACCACCGTTCCTACCGATCATGGTGATGAGGTAGGCTGATCAAACAAAACTTGGTCACACCACTCTTCCAACTTAACTTCCACTAGAGACAGATGCTGTCATCTGTGGCGTAATGACTCACGAGTGATAAACATTGGACATTTTGGGAGTCCTTCGAATCACTACTGTTAGGCATGTAACAAGATAAGAAGGAATGTCCAAAAAATTTTACGCGTCGCCTGATGAGCAGTAGTTTGATCTTCAATATTCTTAACATTGCCATTTAAATCATCATGTTTGTAAGGTTTAGGTGTGTGAATACGTTTGATTCTCATTGTCAAGACCTGTCTTTTCTTCTTCTTTGCTTGCCTATCACTTTTATCTGATGTTTGTGGTTAAGTGCAACCAGCGAGAATGAAAGATTATCAACCGTTTGCTAACCCGAGCGCTCTCTGATTGTCTACTAAGGTGTGCAATGAGCTGCGACTGATTTGATGGAGAAATGGGGAGACAGTCACCACTGGGTTGGCCAGTGAATATTGTGTACGTCTTCTGTGCTTCGATCTCCACGACTTTCGGAGATGACAGCTGATCGAATCTGGTGTCATGAACTGCGCTGCAGTTGTACGACTGAGTTACATGCGAAGTAAGGACAGTTAGGAAAACGAGTTTGTGGAAGCCGTAAGGAGACTGTTTTGCAGGTGTTACTTTACCCTCACTCAACTCGGTTGGTTGCAAGGTGATTTTTAATGTAAATGAGTTTTTGTGTATGGAGTTCCCTCTCTGTTTGTTTATTTCTAAACGGATACTCTTACCTTTTTCGTCGTATTTTTTTTTGTGGCGGTTGAACGTCACTGTCTGCCACCGATGTGTTACTGTAAATGATTATGGCTTCTCATTCAGTTGCCGTATCTCGTTCCTGTTTGGACGTAAATACGACCGTTGACGTCAAGTGTAAGGATTCTCCATGTTTGAGAAAACTGTCCTTGTCTCAGAACGGTGGACCCTTATTTTATTTCTCACCCATCGTTCATGATACATTTTCGCAAACACACGCACCGGCTTATAATCTCCACAACCTTGTAGAGTCTAAGACAGACTTTACTGTCACCACAGAGTGCGTCCTAGACAACAGGGTGAAACTGCAAATATATTCACGACCATCTGCGCCGGTTAGGGAAAATCTATAGTCAACACAATTTCTATTGATAAGTCCACCACCAGGTTGGTCGTCAATCCATGTAGTTCTTGAGTGCTGAAGACGACATTAGTTCTATGATGTTAGTAATCAAGCATGAATAAATTGGACAGCTTCGGTAGACATAACTTTCGGTGTAGAACGTACTTGAGCGTTACCCGTTAATTAGGGCTTCGCTCAACTATTATGAGTCATCTTCCCTTGGTCTAGTTTCTATAAAATATGTATATCTTAGTTTTCTATCACAATAATGTAGGCATGTGAATAATCCCTTTGTGTTAACAGTCCCCAGTTTTAGATCTATTTAGATCTAATTGTAATTTCGAGCTTATGTGTTTCAGATTTCTTCCGGACTGCGCTTTCGATACGAAACTTGTGTGGTTTTGATTTGACTGCTTATTTTCAACCCAAGTTAATACTTAACTCATGACCAAATAACTAACTTAGTATTTACTTCATGATGCTAACTACGCGGCTGAATTATGCTTATTCCTGCTCGCTTACGATTTTTTATGAGTGCACTTTGAATTTCTAAGATTAGAATGAACTGTAAGCGTGGTAGACTAAGGTTGGATTAGGGAACCGGCAAAAAATATCGTCATCCCATTACCTAAAACACTGGCAAACTTTGGAACCATTGATTTGGATAGCAGAGTAAAGTTCCCACCTGTTAAACGCTGTACGACAGTACGATGAAAATATATAATTAACTTTCCAATACTCTCTTGCCGGATGGATATCTGTTAAGTTGTTGACTTGCTACCTAGCCTACGAAGCTTATGATGCTGATTATCCAATTACTTATGTCCATAGTTCTGTCAGATGCTTTTGTTTAGGCTTGAACAGTCTTGCAATATCTAACCGTCAGTGTCGAAAACGACCTATGTGGTCTAATGAGCGCTCGTTCGGTGCATGATCTGAAAACTCAACTGAGATGAAGTATGCATGGTTTGAGACACCTCATTAATAACGGACTTGTGTGTGATTTATATGTTCGCGAATTTGAGTTTGAGTTGCCTTGATTACCTTCATTTTTTGTATGAATGGTCAGTACTACCCAAAATTCCACATACCTTATTAGCAAACGCCTTGGGAAGTTTAGGACTTTACTCATATAATGTTGCAACCAGCTGGCGCCCTTGCAGCCCGATATGTCCGACAGTATTTTATCTCAGATGCAGGCAACACGTATTCCACCATCTCATCTGCTGTCACTGGCGTTTTCTCTTCATGTTGATCAGTCAGTCACCATGTTGTTATCTTATATTTGATACACAAATATCGCTCCTGTCAGTGTCACAGGCGTAGCTCACTAGCTCATATATTTAGCGAATATCCTTAGTTGAGCATACAAGAGTACTTTCAGTAAATAACGTTCATTCTGTACACCTGGCATGCAGTTGTTGAACAAGAAAATTTTTCACCTTTTACCAGATCCTATTTGCCAATTGTCATGCGATACTGTTCGTCACCTACTTTATGTGCGCACCGAGAATTCCAGTTTGTCTGTCTACGAGTATTCGGGCAAGTCAGATTCTGGACCCATTCGTAATGGTATCTCAGGCAGTCTAACGCGGCTGGCCAGTCTGTCTGGGTCAGATTTGGCACACACAGCTGCTACAGCTGTTCGCTCGATAGATCGGGATCAATTTCGAAGGTAATTGTTCCAAGTAGCAATTTGAATGAGGTAGCGCTGCTTGCGAAGTAGCTGGTAGTTAAGGTATTGTTTTAAAAAAAGGTGAATACTGTTTGGTTTACGTGTTTCAATAAATCGTATTATAAAGTTTTTTTTCTTTGACGCATCTATGGCATCTGATAACGCCCTGTGCTTAGACTGAGGTTTGTTGGGTTACCTCTGTTTACATAATTGGGTTATAACCGCGCAATGTTGTTATGGCTTAGTTAAATAACCCGATCAATAGTGATGTATGCATGTAGTTCTTGTAATGAAACTAGGTTGTCAAACTACATTTTTTCGTGGCTAAAACGTACTACCTATAAGTACCTGATTGCTCTAATAATTGAAGACTGAAAAAGTCATGAGGGCATACAAGCCTTGTTAGCGTAGTAAGACGTTGGTCCTATATCTTAATCGTAGTCTGTCGCTATAGTATATGTATGACTATCCTCTACGTAAGTTAGTCACCAGGTAATGTAATGCTGACATATCACAGGAGTCGTCATCTTTGGGATTATTTTGTCCCTCATCGTTTTGCTCCTTGCCGACTGTTAGCACTCAGAATCAGAACATAATTTTTGTTGAATAACCCGGTACGAAAGCACGCGGCACAACGGTTCACCGATTAAGCAAGCGTTGCAAGGTGTCAAGTGGAGTATTCTCTACGGCGATTTATATAACAAGCTAAGTAGGGATATCTTTAAAAAACTCGGGCGCAGCCCAATCACCAATCGTGAAGCCTGATTAATTGAGACAGTTGAAAAATGAAACCGCCTTTGCTTTAAGGACTGTTAATAGCTGTATCCTCACCACTGGTCTAGAACGTCCATTTGTCAGTGATTCTATTAGTGAGACAGATGGCATACACATAATTATCCCAGAAGGTTATACCGCTCGGTGGAACACCTCAAGGGCAAATTTGGTTGACCTTCTGCTTCTACCGTGTTTCCGTCCCAAGCATGCTGTGTGTTGTGCCTTTGGAATGGAAGAATCGGTGGGTAATCGGAGGTTTTTGTTGGTATGGGTTGAGCGCCACACGTTCGCAGCCTATACAGACTTTTCGGCTCTACTTTTATGATTGAACACACTTGACACAATTTTTGCTGCTTAGGAACCCGTCAGTTGTGTTTGTCTATTTTCAGTCCGCGATTGAGGCTCTAATCTACGTGCTCATTGTGAGGAGAAAGTGTTGGTTACTAACTTATTGACCCGATGTTGGTTAATATGCGCGTGAAGTGACCAGAAGTCGCGTTTCAAAGGCAAACATGGCGTTTGCCAACTTGTGTAATCTTCGGCGACGGATGACTGGATCTACGGTCTATGAGCGCATTATTTCCCTATAAATATAACAGGATTATGGACAACGACACAGCGGATAATGACAATGAACAACGAACGGTTAACTCGGAACTTCCCAACCAACCCAACCACATGAATGACAAAAAAGAGACTAACCTTCAAACAGAGGTTTATTACATCGCTCAGTCCAAAGAAAACATGGTCGCAAACTCGTCCATATTTGTAGGGTTTGGGATCACTATGACAACAGGATCGAAAAATGGAGCAGACAATACAACGAGACCCTAATCAGAAAACGAGCGTGCAGGCGGGATACCAAGAATGGTAATGAAAGGTCGAAAACGCTCGTGAAAAGGGAGTCACATATCTGTGCCAACTTCGCATTTTGCGAAGCAAGCGATTTTTCCGGGAATTGGAGACTTCCCCGACACCTTTCTGCGAGTGAACATGTTTAGCATGCATCGGTACTGTCTGTTCAGCTGTATGATTGTGGAATATGATCTACTCGAGCGGAAAATCCTCGCCAATCTTCCGTGTTGTACGTACATGTTCGTAGTGCATTATGGAATCAGGATGTGGTCAACGAGACCGTCAGACGAAGCGTCTTCAAGGATGGTAATTTGTATATATCCATACCCAGCGCTACCTCTCGTTCGTTTAAACATATTGTGATGAGTGACCAAGTTGAGGACGCGATTACTGACATTCAGTGGAATGTCTCAACGTGACTGCAAAATATGATCAAGGCCCACAACGACTGGATCATGGACAACGCGATAGCCGGAACGAGTGATCTCTTATCAAATTCGGCCTAACAGGCGAAAAGTGACAGCATGATTAACACGTAGAAATGACATGGAGTAGCAAACGTGCCACAATAAGGGGAAAAAGTAACGTGTAAGGTGAAGAAACGAAAAAATATGGAGGAATGAAGTAGGAAAAGTTACAACACTGCACACACAAACTCGCAACACGAGCGCTACTGACTTTTGTTCTTCGCCATATTAGGTATCGTCGTCGACCAAAGGTGTTTATTGTCCTTTGGACTTCAGCCCAGGAAGCCGAGAGCGCCCTACTGAAGCATGCATCAGTGTGAATGCCTTCATGCCCCGAACGCAAGCCATACGCTGACCACCAGGTCGCCACTCCCAGCCCAACCCACCACTTACAAACATAGCACGACGTGACAGGTGGTGTGTTGACATTCGTAAGATGTAGTTAAGCCAATGAAGCTTATGGGATGAGATCAATATACTCAAGGGTCGGCGGAGTTAATCCTTTCCGAAGACACGTAGACGACCTGCGTCATTGCTGACACGATGTTCCCACCACACACCGTTAATTCTTCGGAGACACCGATGGCCGAAAACGGATACTTTGTAGACATCATCCACACAAACGGACCAAGTTTCTGAGCCATACAATAGAACTCATTACAGTGACATTGTGCACTCGGTCTTTCATGCCGATGCCACAGAGGGCGTAGGTTGGCAAACGCCATTCGAGCCCTTGCTGTGCGATTTGGGGATTTCATCAGACATTCCGCCAGCGCTGATATAGCTCCCAAGGCAAATAAACTTTACTACTTACAACTGTTCAATATAATGAGACTGGACCGAAGCGACTTCTTGATTGGGGAAAGTTCAGCCAATCAGTGTTCGCGCACAAGCTGCTACAGATGGAATTGTAGTCAAATCGGTGCCAACCAGACACAAACGACGATCAGCTGTTGTTGAATGCGTGTCTGTTTCAGACAACCGAGTTGCTGAATGCAAGGTCATGAGACAACACAGCAACGAGCTGATCAGTCACAACGTGAGAACGCTTGTCGCTTAATAGCAATCGTAAATACTGTTGTTCTTCTAATTAAAAAAAAACAAGGTGCAACTTTTCCAATAAATCGAGACTGCTTGGCGCCGCTGAGGAATATTTTGTTCCGATTTTCTCGATTTGTAGCTCAGCACGCGACACTCACCACCAAGAGTGAAAGCAGGTTCAGAGTCTTGCCAATCTTGCAACAACACCTTGCAGTCAGTACGTGCAAAGACCATATCAAACTGACGAATTGAAGCCTCTAATCTGTCTAAGATGTTCTGGGCTCCCTGTGAGCCCTCACAGATTAGAGCGATGTCGTCAACATACTTTGTTTCTCGAAGCCGAGCTCCTGGAAGCAATTCCACGCTGTCATATTCGCAGTTTGTCAGGGTATACTTCGGGATTTCGTCTACTACAAAGTTAAATAGGAAGATGGAGGCTGAACAACCTTGTCGCACCCCACTTGATATGCTAAAGTTCGGCAATACGCTGTCATAAACCCTAACTCTGCAGGATATCTGACAGTAATTTGCTTTCAATATGTTTCACACTTCTCAGGCATACCCTTCTTCGACAGACATTTCCAGAGTGTAGCACTGTCAACCTCTGATGTTCAAGGAGATAATAACCGTTGGCCTTCTATATGAATGGTGGAGTTCAAACATCTGGCGAAGTGTAAAGATGCGACCAATACAACCACGACCAAGGCCAAACCCAACTTGCTCCTCATGAATCTGTTCTTCGCGCATTTCGCTTAGTCTACGAAGTACAGTTGCTGCGAGCATCTTTGACGCAATACGAATCGAGCTAATCCTTCTGTGATTTGCGTGTAAGCCCTTTTTGAAGATTGGGATAGTGTAAGCTAAACCCCAGTCATTTGGAACAACTTCACTGACCCAAAGTTTCTGGAAGTGAGCTATCAGTTCTTTAACTAAGGATGGACCTCTGTTTACAAAAAGGACAGGAGGGAGTCCGGGTGGCCGGGTTTCAGAAACTCGATCTCGAGAGAGACTTCTGTTTCCGAGGACAGAGAAATATCAACAGACCAATGAGAACAGGCAGAGCCGAAAGGCATAGTCAATGGCGCGGCTGGCCAATTGCATTGCTGTTGGAAGTGCTCACTCGGTATCTTAAACGTCGTCTCAGGTTATGAATGGACTCACCACGGGCTTCACAGACAACCTCGCTCGCATTTAATTCCTTGCTACCAGTTTCTCGGATGAGATGGAAAAGCATTCAAGGGTTCCCGGTAGCGGCATCTTGTTTCCTCTCGATAGCGCGTCGGGTACACCAGACGTCGCGATCCTCTCGTAGTTGCTTCCGGAGTTCCATGCAAGTAGCCTTGCGGGCCGCTGGATTGAATATTCCGGCGTGCATTAAGAAGTTCCAAGAATCGCATAGACGCCTAACGGTTGGCAGCTGAACGAGCGGCAGTACTACATGTGGCAGTATCGCTCTTATGCATTGCATGACGCGTATGTGCCCAATGTGCTTCAGTGTCATGTAGTGGGTGGCTACCTAGACTAGAAGCAAGCGTACGCTGTTGGGCCTAAAGGGTCTGTGACCCTGCTAGTTTAGGTACATCACTTTGTGGTTGACGGTGAAGTGGCCTCCCATAGGTGTAGGCGCCTTGATGGTGTATGTTTGAATGTAGACGTATCTATCTTTTAGTGATTAGGTCCCCTCTCCTTTCTCTTTTTCTTCTCTCTTCCTATATAGGGTTTTCTTTTTCCTTCGTGGTTGTGTGGCAGTTAAGCATCAGTGTGAACCACTGGTGTATTGCTGTCTATGATGATGATGACGATGATGGAAGTCGCATTGACCGACTAGACCGACAAAAATTAGTATTTGTCAGAAACAGACAGTTGTCAGCACAGAGCTGCAACAAACGTTCACTGTTGTCTGTTCGGCGAGTATCTTAAGAGTGTGGACCACCTAGGTCACGCTCGTCAGTGTCATCACTTAAGCGTTCAAGCCTCCAGCTAGTACTACAATGTCTGCGCCGCGCAGTGTGTACAAGGTTGGTGAGCTGGTGATAACAGTCATCGTTGATTACGTCTGGACTGCAGTCTGTGGGGGCATATACCGCAATAACAAACATACACTGTTTGTGATAAGTATCTAGATGTTCTAACCGCATGCGATAACGCAAATGTGGCCGCTGACGGGAATCCAGTCAAGCAGCGCCCTCTCTGTGTATGCGCTCAGAGCAATTGCAACACCGGCTTGGCCAGTGGCTTGATCTGCAGGATCTCCAGACAAGCACACATTGTATCCGTATAGTGAATCGGCTGACGGACGTTGGAGATGTAGCATTAGGCTAGAATTCTGAAGCCGCTTTTTTAGCTAAACAGTATATATCGATGGTGAGAGTCTCCAAAATTCGTGCAGAACGCGAAATAGCGTTCAGCGTTGCTTCTGCCGCTTGAAAGTTATCAAACAGCAACACCTTATCGTCAGCATAGTCAAGATCGGTCAGCCTTCCACCAGGTAGGAGGTCCACACTGGCATCATTTGAGTGACGCAAACAGTCCTCCATTACTTCGTCCATGACGAAATTAAACAAAAGTGGTGAAAGTGGACAGTCTTGACGAACGCCGCTTACGGTGCTGAAACTCCAGGAGGTTGCGACAGAACCAGCGCAGCATTTCGAAGATTGGCCAACGAAAACGGATCTGACGCAACAGATCTGTTCAGCCAAGTAGTCCAAGACCGACAAGGCTATTGAGATGCATGCCTTCTGTTGCCGAGGGCCGATGACAAAATTGGTTCATATGCCCTTTGAATGGGGTCTAGTCATTCGAGATACGTGGCACACCTTGCGTAGCCGTTGGACCCGGTGACCATCAAGATGATTCGTATGCTTTCCACAAAGGTTATCCATGGTTAATGGAGGCTAGAGATGTCAGTACGCCATACAAACACCATACCAGACAGACAACTTGTTTGGAAGCCCATGTGCTCCCTTTAGAGCATTTGAAGCTCTTCTGTGGCGGGGTAACATACGCCATGTCGCAGTACCGTCAAGGGGCTTATGTGGCATTTTATAGGAGACATGGCTGCTAACCGTGACTCCATCATGCCCTGGTAGTACTATCGCTCATTGTCTGCGATTGCTTATTCGCCGAGATAACCCCGCTTATTTCGTAGTGAGCTCTCACGTGGATGGCCGTTCCTTAATACGCAGCCTGGGGGACTTGCCTGGTGGTGTTGAGCTAGCCTATCCGTTTACCCGAGTACCGGGCGAAAAACTGCGGCGGGAGATGTCAAACAACCGGTGAGAAACAGGCAGAAGTGCGTAGGGCGTTCAAATGCAAACTTCGGTATGTTGCGAGCTGGACTTCCCATTCATCAACGCGAGTGCACTATCGGTGCGAAAAAAATGTGCGAATTGGACAATAAAGATTGCGCCTTCGCTACAATTTTTCCTATTCCACCTCACTACCTGACTTGTCCAACCTATTTACGGAAACGGTGTCCGCTTGGATAAGAAAGTGTGGCAGCTGGGCAGTGATTTGGTACCGAAACATGTAAGAACTGAAGTTGATGCCTTTCTCCGTCGACTCTCTCCGGTTGGGGAGGGGACAAACGATCGGGAATATCTGGTCGGAGACTATTAAGTATAGTTCAGACTTGTAATCGGTGATGTTTGTTCATACAGTTTTTTACATTTAGGTTGTGCACACATTTTCCCTGTTTTTTTATTTGTAGTCCTGGCGGTAATCAACCGACTCATCCTCTACGGGCGTTTATCCACGTTAGCTAGTGAGTAGTACCCAGGAGGGGACACGTTATCACGTTAGGTATTTAAGTTAATTAGACATATAAGCTACACGCTGTCCAATAGTTTATAACACTGGTTTTTACGATGAATGTTCATGGGTTCCGGCTTGCTGCATCGTCAGTATCTCTGTTTGTCCAAACGTGTTACATACAGTGGCTGTGCCAGATTCAGAGTATATTCAATAGAACCGTTTCCCACTTTTGTTGTACATTCATGCCTCCAGATTAACCTCTATACAACGTGACAAAAATGCCCTACAGTTTTCCCCATGCTATGCTTACGTGTTATTGAATACGATGTTATTTGTGCCACGTGTGCCCCTCCCATCTAACACACTGCAAGACGTTATGTCATGGTTGATTTTCCCTCTGCATATCTCTGTGTTTCCTTGTCTAGCCTTGTTTCGATTGTCCCATTATCAAGTGGTCTATGCCATTTAATGGCAGTCACAAAAATTGGTATTCGGCTATACTTTGGCGAACATTTACGGTTGATACACATCCGGTTACCACCAATCTCTCCTTATGGTCGAATGGGTTTGGGCGAGGTGAAGTAAGTTTCTGTTTTCATTCAAGATGAAATTTTCGATCGTATTCGTTCTTGTTCTTTTGTCATTTCACCTAGTTTTTTTCATTTGGCCCTGTGGTCCTCCGTGTTGTTTGACTCTAACGGGGACGGATGGCTAGCTCGTAAAGTAACATTTTACATAACATCCGGATACATTGTCAGCTTTGAAAGCAGTTCAATTATCAAGACGTTTAACTTTTATATATAGACGTTAAAAAAATGCCGCTGTCACTTTCAGTGTTGAACCCAATAGTTTTTTTTGAACTTAGAAGCCTTTAGATGCTTCACTCAGATTCTTAACAACGACTGGTACGTCATCCACATGTTTTTTTTATTGTTGAAAGATTGTAGTCGTGTCGGGGAGCTTGTAGATTTTATCTTTGGATTCTTGTTCAGCATTTTCAGATTATTGAACATTCTAATAGCATTTTAAAAGGGGACAAAGTATGATTTTTGAAAATATATTCTGAAATGTGTTATTAAGTGAACAAAGTATGAACTCTACAGAGACTTCATCGATTTGAGTGATTGAACGGACTCCAAGTTAGCAAAAGAAAATCTGCAACGTAGCGGAAAACAATGACTAAAGCTTTCGTTTCCTGATTAGGACCGGCTTATTAAGCAGTTTCGGTTAGTCGATCGCGTCCACAGTGATGCTAATGACGAATACTTACATGCAACTGGTATATTCAACTGGCTTTGTGAAAAGCCTACTTCCAAAGAATAATCGACGTGTGTTTGGAACGATTAAGTTGTCTAATCACTTGTGTCCCACTTCACAAACGGACGGACAATCAGAGATTTTTTATTAGTTCTACATACAGTGTTGGTTTCTGCGTACACCACCTTTTTGAGTTGTTGCCAGTTATCTCGATTATTGGTTCTGGTGGCTTCTTGCTGTGGTCTTTTTATTAGCCAGTCAAATGCACGGTCCGACTGTTGTTCTGTGGAAAGATTTCCTGTCATTAACGGCGAGAAGTGACAGGCGAAAATCCACGTCAGTAGTCGTCAGCAAACCGGACAGAGTCTGGAAAATGTCTAAATGCAGACCTCGCTATGTTGTAAACGGGAATTCCCGTTCATAAACTCGCGCGGTGCGAAATGGAAAACAAAGATCTTGTTTTATCTGACGACTTTTCGCCGCACCAAGAGACACGAAAGACGGTCGTTCAAGCGAGATGGACGTTATAGGAGGACAACTGTTCCTCAATGTTTCATTCATGTGTGATCACCCCCTATTATGATGTTCCGCAAGAACAATTTATTGTCATCGACCATTCCAGTGCCATTTTAATTTGTCTTAAATACAGTAGTCAAGAATGCTTTCCTCAATGGTTGTCTCCCTTGTGAATGCGACTTAACCTGGTAGTGTTGTATAACATGAACCCTCGTTGATGAACAGTATAGCACGACTCGTACTCACGGAAACCAAGGGGCAAGCCTCAATGCAAGGAAGATGAGAAACCAGAAGCAACTATTGGAAACGTGTATGTGCACCATGTGAGACGTGTCATCAAGGCAAATGATGCACTGCTGCCCAACAGATGCGGATACAAGTCAGCCATGCTAAATAGTGTTCGTCTCCGTTATTCTGTTTTCACATATCTTGTAATGGATTTCGTGCGATAAACAACTCCCCAGGTTAGGCGCAACCGTTGAAACTGGCTAAATGAAAAGTTTCCTGTTGGTATACCCACTGTAGATCTAAGCTGTCCGGTGGTGTCAACTTTCAAGATCGATTTGGTGCTTAGCTTGGACGGATAGGTTGTTTATATCTAGCTGTTTGAGTTTGCTCCTCTGGGATACACCGAAATGCACGGACATTTTGACATATACGAACGCGTTGTTAGAATCCAGCCAGGTTGACCAATACGAACGACAATCTTGCTCCCAACTTAGCCATTCTAAACTGATTTTGCTGTAATCAAGTTCGGGCCACACTGAGAGAGGGTCGCAGGTGACGGACCTGCGTTCTGAACGTCAGTTATTCGTACTGCAGAGGAACAGACGATGATTCGAGAGAAAACTCAAAAGTCTGTTCCGGTTGCTTGAGCTAAGTCTGTTTAGTCCGAACTGATGCTATAAATGTGCCTCGGACCACAAGCCACCTACTCAGACATACAAATCTTCGGTTGGAATCGTAATATAAGTCTTAGGTGCTATTCGAAAAAGAATAGTAGAACCACCGGCAATACTAATTCCTGTGGACTGTAGTGGGTACGTGCGTACATGAACAAGACGCGTTCGTCGTGTCATAGTAAATTTATTCCGGACGAACCTTCGAGTCACATTGCACTTGGCCGACCGTCAACTAGCACCCAGTCCGGCTGAGGAACTACATCCTCGTTACTGCGAATAACACGGATACTTATCCAGATACCGACTTTTTAGGATCCCCTGATGTGCTTCAATGAAACTTCATCAAAAGTAGATAGGGATAGATAATCGGGCTATAGACCTAGGATTATCAATAGCTGCCACAGTAAGGTCTAAGCCAACCTTTTGTCTTGTACGCACAATGCAAGCCGTTAGTTTTAAAGACGAATACGGTTGAAGAAAAACATCAGTTGACTCAATGTGAACCGATAAATTCGCTAAAGTGGCTGTCTTGGTGAGTAGATATTAAGGTTTAGTTTTCCTCGGAAACATTACAACACACAACAGCAGTTGGAATAATATTCATGCTAGCAGTCACCTGTGGGAGAGAATGAGACCGAAAACTGTCAAAAGAGGGAGCGAATATGTTTACATGCAGTGATTGAATTTGGATCATCATCATCATAGACTGCAGTACATCAATTATTCTCACCGATGCTTAACTACCACACAACCATGGCGAAAAGGCAGATCCTGTACAGGGGATGGGAAGGGACTTACCTACTAAACATAGCCACATCTGTATCCAACCATTCAACACCTTGAAAGCAAACAGCCGCGCTATGAGTGAAAAGAAGGAGTCATCAGCAAGACAGCTGTGTTACCGCTTTCACTACTCTGCGTCATCAAGTGCACTCACTTCATAGACAACTCGGCCGAACAACGACAATATTTACACCACTGAGCCCGGTTAGCCGTCATCTCATCTGACGTTTCCAGCCACCGACTCTGTGAATCACGATGACCCCAGACCGGGAGAAGTACCCGATCTACAGTGGCCAACTCGTTGGTGAACTATTTCATTTCTCTACGTCAGGCCATCATCTGTCCATGTTGCACCTTACACCAGTCGGTCGCATCGTCGGCAAAGAGTGCTCGATGGGAGAGACGACTAGCTAGCATCCTTATTATATGGCGTAGCCATCTAAGTCTGCTTAAGGATTAAATAAAAAACTCTACTGATAAGCATCGTCAAACCAGACATGAGTGTACATGTTAAAGAGTTAACCTGCCATTCTCTGTAGCTTTCATGCAGCTCACCGTAAAGTTGTCCGTCAGTAAACAACATAAAGGATCTGACATAACGTATAGGATTGTGTTTGACAATCAGTATGAAACACCCGCTTCCTAACTTCTTCGTTGCTTACTCGCTGGTGTCACCTGATACGAGCGATTGAACGCAAACATCTGTGGTCAAACACTTAAAGACGGTCCACATCTGCTCTGAATGACCAGTTTTCGCTGCTGTAAAGCAATGCAACCTTCACTGTCGCCTTACGCGATTCATAATTTTCAGAGAGATGGTTCTCTGTCACAATGACTGCTTAGATTAGCGAATGCCGCCCTGGCCTTAGAGATGCGTATTTTCGCTTCATTCCCTACACCTCCGCCGCCGCTGTTGATGCTTCCCATGAGCACAAACCGGTCAGCAACTTGTATGGCTTCATTATCTAACGCTAAATCTACGTAATCACAGCAGTCTTGCAGAAGCACTTTGCACTTTGAGACTCTAAAGCGCATTACGAATTACTAAACAGAGTGCGAAACAGCGTCTAGCATTGTTCGTGCTTTTTGAAAGTTATCAAACGGCAACACCTTGTCATCAGCATAATCAAGATCAGTCAGCTCTCCACCAAGTAGGAAGTCTACGCCAGCATTTTGTGAGTTCCGCAGACAGTCCTCCATTATTTCGTCTATAACAAAATAAAACAAAAATGGTGAAAGTGGGCAGCCTTGATGTATGCCGCTGTTGGGCAGTTCATCGTAAACCCTAGCCTGAGCTGAAATACTTGGTCGGTACACTTCTGTGTTTAAGTGATTCTAAAATTGTAGATCGATCCACCGAGAGCAGTGTGGGCCGGTGGTATACATGTCGCTGCTCTGGAATTTGACGAAGAGTAAAAATTTCATCAGTACACCTTCGACCAGGACGGAGTCGTGACTATTCTTCCATAGTGTTTGCT
Organism: Paragonimus skrjabini miyazakii; assembly: GCA_014338405.1. Classification (NCBI taxonomy): domain Eukaryota; kingdom Metazoa; phylum Platyhelminthes; class Trematoda; order Plagiorchiida; family Troglotrematidae; genus Paragonimus; species Paragonimus skrjabini miyazakii. Next base: position 28,658 of record JTDE01000584.1, read on the forward strand.
TTCCGAGCTGTAGTGAATCAACGAAGTATAGTGGAAGCCAGAACCCTAGTAACGACTGTGGTCAAACTAATTCCCCTATGGTTTTCGCAAGAGCCACCGATATCTTTCTTGAATATGGGAACGATTATCGAGTGGTCCCAGCACGGCGAGATAGTCTCCGTGGCCCACATAAGTTGAAACAGTTGAGCCAATACCTCTACATTCTTCGAAAAGAACCCGCATGAGATCTGGGTCACCAACTCTATTACGTTTGAGTGCCGTAATGTAATTGTGGACCTCTGTTTTAGTGTGTAGTTCCAAATCTACCCACCAAGATGCTACAATACACGTTTGTAGTGGCAACGCGGTAGAAGCAGGAGAACAGCAAAGTTGACCCTTAAATTGTTCCGCCCACCGCTCTAATCTTCTGGACTTATTACAGATGAGTGTGCCATCTGTCTCGCTGATCGCTTCATTGGCAGATGGTCACCTGGGACCAGTGGCACGAGTAAGCCTGAAGAGTCTGCCGGCGGTCCCTGAGGAAAAGGCGGTTTCTATTTCCTTAACTTTCTCCATTAGCCAAGCTTCACGATCAGCCTTTAGGCTACGTTTCAGCTTCCTACAGATATCTCCTCTAGACTTGTGTGAACTGTTAAGAGGAATGTTCCGTCTGGCATCTAACAACTGCAGAGATTTCTCCGAGATTCAATGCATGTTTAGCCTACAATAACTGGCCTTTGAGACTTGAGTCTAGCAGCTATTAGGATCTTTGGGGTGAGAACTGCTAAAGCTAATTTCCAGACTGGATTGGTACTTATGCTTTGTCGACGTCATAGCCAGTTTCCAACAGTCAACCGTTGTTGTTGTTGTGGTTGTTGCGCAGCGAAAGTAAGGACAAAATTGCAACGTACCAAATATTTGCCCTAATAAAAACGACAATCCTGAATGGAACCCCACTATCTATAACTAACAGCTACGCGGTTTATCCAAGACCAAGCCTGATTCGGAGAATGCAGTGCCAAGTATATAAGTGACGCGCACAATGCCTAAAACTAGTGCTGACTAAAAATAGCTTGTGCTCAGCGCACAGCTGTCACAATCACCTGCCATTGTCCGAGCGGTGTGATGTTATCCAAAACATGTCACCTAAACGAGACTCAGCCTTACCAAGTCGGCCGACCTGGGCGTTCACGTCTCCTGTTAAAATGACTATATCAGAACGATGTGTCGACTGAAGGAGTGTGGCCATATCCGAGCAAAAGGCGTCCTCGACGCCGGCGTCACCACTGTCAGCTGGAGCATAAGCAGACACGATTAAAAGACTTCTGAAGACCGCGTCTAGAGGTGGCTTTAATTGAACCTAGCAAGCGGACGGCGCACAGTCTACTGTTAACAGGAATCCAATCCACTGATCGTTGAGGACTTTACCTACTCCAGCTTAACCGGTAACGGAGGCCGTAGAATCACTCGAAGTGTACAACCAGTATCAGGCAAACAGTGCTGATGTCGTTAGTTCTACACGTTGACTATTGTCCTGGATTCTAGACTCTGAAATACAACAGACATCGACATTTAATGAGTCTAACGTTCGTGCAACAGCGGCCTGTTGAAACCACCTATATTAATTCGCATTTTGGATCTAGATAAGGGACAATGGAGGTCGGAGGCTGGAAGACAAGATCTAGGACCTACCGGCACAGCGTTACCATGATTAGCTATATCTCTAGTTGGACCTGCAGAGCAACTACCAGAAATGGTGGCTGCGAGTGACCTAAGAACTAAAGTGGACAGAACAGTTGGAAAGTGGTCAACAGTAGCATATTTACGCCCATCTACTCGGCTGTATACAACAGATAGGGCAACGCGATTCATATTACGAGACGACCGATGCAATATGGAATCTTTGGTGTTGTTGGCGTTCATGGTCGTATGTGAGCTGAAATGCGGCCAGGACACCCAGACCTAGACAGGAGAACGATTAGGATTCTCAACCGAATTCTTTGGTTCAAAATCCTGTACCGCAAGGCAGCGGGTGGGTTGCAGTGTATCAAAACTGGTACTTTTTCCGGAAAAGGTTGCCAACCCCCAATCTGGAGGGCCAGGAGGCTGCAGTTCGTCAGACCTGTGCCTATTAGCCTGCTTGGTGTAAGTGACTCCGTCGGTGTGTTGGCCACACCGTCCAGTTTAGCCCAACAGGTCATCGAGATGTACAAGCTGTCACACTGCGTCAAGGTCCACTCTCGTTGTTATGTTCTGCTGCTGGTAGCAATGAGACTCGTTTTCACGACGTGACGATTAGTTTTGTGTCAGTCATGTTTGGGCAGGATGTTGCGCGGTTGCCCAAGCACAAGTGGGAAATTAACCTAAAAGACCTCACCTCTAGTGTTCTCTCCAATGAAGCCGTAGGCTGGCCTCTCCGTGTGCATGATTGTAATACTCGGAGTTAGGGACTTCGAATAGCCCCAGAAATCGTACTCGGATTGAAACCTCCCACGCAACTAATAAAGAGAAGACCTTGTACTGGTTGCAGTAGGCAGTTCATATTCCTGAGACAAGAAGCCAAATTTATGGATGTACAACAGTATTAAAGAAATCTTAGTCTATCATTGGCTGGTCTTATTAGCCCATACAAAGTCACAAACTGAACGTTAATTGGTGAAATACGGAACAAATAAGCAAGCGAATAACAGAAGGCGTAACATTGAGACTGTTTGTCCAATTCTGATGTAGTGTCTTTAATGCGACGTTTGGATTGGTCCCTTGTTAGAACTCCTATTGTGTTGGGGTTTGGATAAGCGGTGAATCGAGTAGATTTTCATCACAATGATATAAAATTATGCTTTGGAATATAGCACCAATCCTTTGACCAAAGATCTGACTTACAAGACACCAAGGCAAAACACGGAGTTCACGATCCGTTGGGAATCGGTGATCAGTACGTCGGTTCGAATATCATCCACATGTTATCCAAGCATCTAGGATGTCTAATGCGCCCTGTGTGAGGTTGAAACGGGAGCAGCTCAACAGTTGGGAAATGCACCAGGAAAGTGGATCTGGTATGGTAGGTCTTCCCAGCCATAGATTCCAAAAGGCTACTGTGGTGTTCGTCCTCTTTTGCTATGGGCCGGTCATCAAGCTAGTTACTATGCCATCTGAATGGATGCCCGGTACACTTTTCGTACTCGTTGCTGCGGATGCTCACTGCGGTTATTCGTGCACTTCCCTCGTGGTTTGCCCATGGTTGGCCGAAACCGAGGGGTGCCAGCGAGTCATATGAACGGTATGTTTTTATTGGGCCCCTGTATCTTGGAGAAATTGAAATCCCTTTCTGGCGGGGTATTATATGGTCGTAGTGCATCCAAATGACCAATGTGACATTTTGTAGATAGCCCGATTACCATTACGCTTTGGTGGCACTGCCGCTACTTGTCCCGGACTTCGTGTTAATCGCGCAAATCCGCTCAGTTCGCAGTTGGTCAGCAAACGAAAAGCCATTTCCTGCTCCGCAGCTTAGAGATTCTTTCCACGGAATTAAGCCGGCTAACCCGATTGCCGGGAGTAGATTTCCCAGCGTATGAGGATCCTTAGTGTACCCCAACGTGGAAGTGGCTATCGAATCTGATTCGAATTAACTTGACTCTTTGGTTTCGTGAACTTGACCTCGATGTGATCAGGCTTGGAGCACAGTACCCAACCTTATCCAGAATGCGAAAATAATGACCGTTGTTCGGAAGAATTTTCGAATCTAGTTGGCACTCGCTGTAAAAGTTAATGAAAGAAAATGTGTGCCTTGTTTATTGACTGGGCCATCGTTTGTCAAAATGGTCTCTTCTGCAGATCTTTGTGGAGCAGGGTAGTTGTTCAGTTCACGACGAGTAACTTCTGGAAATTATTAGGCGACAATTTCGGCCGCTTGTTGTACATATTAATGATGACTAAGAGATACTCGTTGTAAACTGTCTCACCTTTATGAAGTATTTTTAAACGGTTTCTGCAACTGAACAATTTGCTTTCCGGAAAATTTCAAGTGCCACCATATTGCCTGAAATTCCATTTTTCTGCTAGCTGCAGATTAACAAGAATACATAACACCTACTAGTGCCTTCATGCTGTTGTTGTTCTGGATTTCTAGCATGAGACTGTATCTTGATCCCAACTCGTGCCCAAGTTTTACAGTGCAGTGCTCGAGGTATTTTGTTCTTCAAAACTCACTTCTCAACCTACTGGCTGTTCGTAGAAATAAATTTTACTACTGCTCCATCGTAAGTAGTATAATATTTCATAGTTGTTTTTCGTGAGCGCCCTTAAGTGGATCGCTTTCGGCGGCTCGTTAATTTCCTGCGGTCATTGTGGGCACCCTGATATGCAAACTGTAAATAAGTCCAATGTTTAAGTGCCGTAATATTCTAAAATTTTTGAATATATCCTTCTCAAGGCTGCCAGTCGTTGGAACCCTCGTTCTTTTGATCTGGCTGCGGATTTAATGCGGGAGGCATTTAATTGAATGTATATTTGAGTTGACTGAGGGGTGTAAAGTGAGGATGTCATTGGTTCCGGAAGCTTAGAACTGATGATCAGTATTTATTCAATTGTGCATACCAGTCGTCCGTTGCATAGTTGATTTCCAAAATTCGCCAAAGTTTTTGTCTACTGATCTTGAAACGCACAATCCTTCTCAGATTGCCAGTTTAGATCAGATACGGTGACATTGACATTATAATGAAACCGTATTTTTGTCTCAAAATGTTTACCTTTGTTCGTCATCACCGTAGTGTTCATCGTTCTAAGCTTTAAACCGTAGTATGGTTCGGGCTGCTTCCGGACCTGACAGTCGTTCACGAATTAGTTGAGTATTCGATGAGTACAAATGTGTAACAAAAAAAAGAGAAAAACAGTCGGGCCAGTGACACAGCACGGTTATTTTTTAAGTTTTATTCGATCTTTATCTTTTGAATCCAGTGACTGATAAGTATGAAGTATGCGCGGTTATTTTGTTTATATTCCAGATTGACATTTGGTTACGCTTTATCTTCATTGGTTGCGCGTAGGCTAACTACTTTCAGATTCCACAGGCATCGTTACCACTACGGTACATCTCGCATGCTTTTAAGCTAAAATATGAGCTGAATGACGGTATTAAAATTTATTGACTTAATCACCTTGATTCTTCTTAAATGGGTCATTTCTAATCCCCTTTACAGACTGACTGCTGAAACGCGTGGGACTGTTGTTTTCGTGTCAGCGTTGCCATCAGACATCTCCTCACCGAACGCTCCAACTGGATCTATGTCGTTGGACAGTAGAACACCGTTTGTTGGTCAACCCAAGTTGACTTTTGGTCAAGCTGCTCGCTCAGAAGAGGATTCGTTCAGTCAGACTAACGGTGCAACTCATGGACAATTTGACGTCCCGCCACATGTATTGTATACCTTAAGCCCCGACCCATATCCGTGGACCGCGAATTTGACCGAGGTTTCGAGTGCCGCATGGTGTGTCGATGGTGCTTGGGCTCTTGTTGTTCTCCCAGATGATTGTGATCACGTTTGCACCGAGATGGATAGTGTCAATCGCACTACTATGATGAGGTTGGTTCTCAGCAGTCATCGTCATACAAGTGTCACCTGTAGTTTGCTATTAGTCGTCAATGCGGGTTGTATTAGTTCAAATGGAATATCCGACCGAGATCGCCGATCGTGGGGCTAGAACTATGACAATTTTTCTCACCTCGCACTACTTGCTGTGCCATCGTAATCTCAGTCTTTTTATATAGGGCCTAGTATTTAATACACCTGCACGAACGGTGTTTTTATATCGCCAAATTAGAAATGTTGTCGATGCCGGCATTCTATTGACTGCAGCTTGTTGCTATCTCGAATACAGTTTCCAGTCATCCATTCAAGTGATCAAAAGAACCTCCACCGGGTAGGCAACATCTACTCACTTTACTCAGCGGAATAATCGGTGTCTTCTTATTTCGTGACTCCGTTGTTGCCTAACTACCCCGGTGGATTTATCTAACTGTTGGTGACCTCAGTAATTAACGCCCGATGCGGTAAATACTCAACTGGCATGTGGAGTTTGTAACCCAGCCGTCGTAGATTGTGCAGCGTGATTAGTATCCCAGGCGTTCTGAAATATGTGCTGGCGAATGGCGGCATTGCTCATGCGACCACTCTACTCAATGTCGGTTAACTAGCAGGGGTGAAAATGGTCAAATATGGTCAATCTTCTGACATATTCGTCTTGGACAGGCCACCTTACCGAATTATGGGACAAAACAGAATTAATACAGGCGCTATATACTGTTGTCTGCAATAACAGTCGGACATCACTTCGAAGACGTAGATTATGTAGGTTGACATGTGATGAGTTCAACGGATTCGCCTAGTTCCCTGGTTCCCGTACGAACGGAACAGTTCCAGCCTACGTTACAAACAACCGAATTAAAAATAGCTTTGGCGTCCAAAAAAGTGACTACCGTCGACTGTTTGAATGAGTACTGATGCTTCAAGGCCCGTTTTGGGGTAAAAATGCGTGTGGTCAATACACCCACAGCCGCATCAAAATTTTACCTGTTCTTCGCCAGCTTGAATTTCTTAGAGCTTAATAAGCCCACATAAAATAAGATCAATGAGTAAATTGAACACAACAGACACCAGACCGATGCCTATGTGGTTGTCATGTAGACTTCTGGACCACGTTTTGTAATCGAGGATGACCGTCGATAAAGTATAATTACGAAGTACTCCTTCAGTTTCCCAAACCGTTTGAAGGAGGTTTGTCAATTCTGATATCAACTCCTCTCCGCCTTCCTTGAAAAGAAAAGGACAGAGATCTGACCCATGAACCTTGTTATGCTTCAGTAACCTAAATTACAGGTCTGCTTCTGTTGCCAATGAAGGACCGGCAGTAATGCAGCGATTGACTATTCGGTTCTCTTCGTCTATATGATACGGTAGAGGCTAGCCGAACTGTTCCTCAAACTGGTCAACCAATCTGTCAAGTTGGCGCGAGTGACTTATGTTAAGAGACCTATCTTTTTTCATGTGTAGTCACACTTACACCGGCTTGACGGCCAACACAACCACCAATTGTGAAAAATGGCTTTCTGCCGTTCCCGGGTGAAAAACTATCTTCATCTCTCCCAGTTGTTAAACTAAAAGCTACTCATTCTTTGCACAAGCTTTTAGTCAACTCGTTTCTTTAAGTTCTCGGTGGTCATTGACATATTCACTGCCAGGTGGAATCAAGCGACACTTGTTCATGAGGTTCATCACTATGACGGGATAGTGTATCAACAACGGTATGATCCCGGTAAATGTCTTATGTCACTTAAATATTGCGAAGCTTAATCTAATTGATGAGTTTAACTTGGGGGATGCTTATCGCTAGATAAATTTAATACAAGTTATCATCATCATTCTGAACAGCAATACATCAACGATGTTTACTGATGCTTAACTGCCACACAATCATGACGAAAAATCAAATCCTGTACAGGGGAGGGGAAGGAACTTAATTACTAAAAATAGCCACATATATATCCAGTTATTCAACATCAAGATACCCACACCTTGAAAACAAACAGCTGAGCTGTTAACGAAAGCTAAGTGTCATCAGCAAGACAGCTTCTCTGCGGCTTTCACTGCTCTGCGTCATCAAGTGCATTTACTTCACAGACAACGACAATATTCACGTCACCTAACGTCTCCAGCCACCGACTTTGTGAGTCTCGAGGTTCCCAGACTAGGAGACAAAGCTGACATATAGTGGGTGACTCCTTGGTAAACGATTTCATTTGTCTATGCCAGGTCCTCACCTGTCCACGTCTCACCTTACGCTAGTTGGCCGCATCATCGACAAAGAGTAGGTGGTTATGTTCCACGAAGATTATGAAATTGAATGCTTGTAACACATGTCGGAGGTATCACAATGAGACATTTAGCTAATGGCTCATAGCCGTAGGTACTGTACTCTTGGCCAACTTCCGAAACTTCCTAAGAGAATAAACCATGCGGTGGCCAAAAGGTACCTATCCATTGTTGTAAGACCCCAACCACTGCTACGTTAGAAGAATCGACTGCAGTGCTAAGTGGGATCTGTGAATCCTGATGGGTATGTAATGCCACAAAAGCAGCGGCTTCTTGTATTTGACCGAAATAATTTAAGTCAGAATCAGTCAATTCTTTATTTTGGAATTACCCACCAAGTAACTCAGTGATAGAACGCATGATGTATGCACACCGAAGATTAAACCTTCAATAGTATTTGTTGAGACCAATGAAAGACAGCTACAGATCGAGTCTGTGTGTAGTTTCCTTGGTTAGTTCACATTCATGTCATACTCTACCGCAGGTCTATGTTCGTGTCTTTAATCTTGTTCTACAGGTCGGAGACGTGGTCTGTTGGAGCTGAAAATGCGTATAAACTTTTGGTGTTTGACCCTCGTTGTCTCAATCAGATAATCTATATCAAATAAGCTGATCGTGTGAACAGCACGACAGTCCGTCGACACATGAAACTTTGCGACCGATAACCGGGGAGTCTAGGTCGGCTAGGTCTCTTTCTCCGTAAGCTGACGGAACGCCTACATCACCGCACTTTGTGCTAGTGCGGCTGTTGATGGTTGAAATACACCACAAAGCGGCCAGATGATGATGTGATCTCGTGTTATGAAAGCACTGACCGTTTCACTAAACAAGGTTTGCAAATGTGCCGCCTGCCAGGTTGGGGAGTCAGCGACCATCCACACCGCTGGTTGGAAACGCTCCCTGACATGGTAGCATGTTTTGGCCCAAGACGGGCCTACATCCGTAAGGTAGTTGACCCTTTTCCTGTGTGGTTTTTCCTGGCAATTTTTCTTTACATTTTGTGCATTGTATTTATTTGACAATCTGTCATCTCATGGACTATTGTTTGAATCAGCGGTGGTCCTTGGTACGGCTCGTCGCAAAATATACATATATATGTAATTTTGATGATAGAAATAGGTGATGATGTCGTTTTTAGAAAGCTAAAGGGATGATAAAGCCGAAAAGTCTCGAAAAACCGCCACTCCACACAATCCGTAATGTTTATCAAAGCTGTTGTATTTGGTTTGTGTCACATCTATATCCGTAGTAGTGTATAATAGTATAGTAGTCTATGTGGTAGTTGAACTGTTCTTCAAGCTGCTCCATATTTATCATAGCCTACTAATAAGTAGGTTAGCAGGGTAATTAATTCAGAAGATACCCAATTGTGAAAAATCTGTGCTTTAGCTGAATTCAAACGGGTGACAGAAACAGCAGCGTAAACGCGTCAAGCCTTCCGCCAGATGAACTACGAAGCTACTCCGGGAGCTCGGAAATGTCACATTTTAACTGATGATTTTAGACTCATTAATTGTTCGGCAGTGCCCGCTTTTTTGTTTCGCTTTCTTGGGTTTTTGTGGTGGATACTTCTACGAAACCATTTGTGATCGATAATTTTAAAAATCATGCTAGTTCCTGCCTTTCTGAATCTTGATGATCTGCGGTTCGGACCAATGTGCATAAAAATTTGTGATCTGGCAGGTTGTACATTTACTGTTAGACTTCATATTGACGCCAACTGCTGGCAGGTTGCTTGAGACTTGTTTATCAGTTCACCATCGTGTCTGCTTGTTATCAGTGTGTCAGGATGAAACGGTGCATGAATTTATTTTCTCCTTACGCGTAAACCTTACTCCTGGAATTTGAATACTTATGCACTTATCAAACCGTCTATCTGAGTTCGCGTTAAAACAATAAAACTTCGACCTACATGACGAGGTCGCAATTGGTCGTAAGTATCCGAGAAACTTGATAATTTTAAACAGTGGAAGCTTTTTCCTTAGTGCATCTGCGAGTTGGCCCGATATATGTGAAGGCCCGTTAGTGTGTCTATCCTACGACTCCTTTCGAGAAAAGTTTTGTTTTGCTGTGGTGTCGGACCTCGTTGCTCAGTAGTTTTAAGCCTTCCACCATGAGATTCTTCAGTCTGTTGGTAATCAATGTGATGACTGAAAAAAACTATCCTGTCTCCGTGTAACTGTGGGCCCTGGATCCATCTCACTCAATTGGCTAAGCCGTTTACGTCACGATCATGGTGAGGCAGGTAGAGCCAGTGAGTAGTATTTATCTGTCCGGAAACTGCCAAGTGACAGACTTTCTCTTTCTCTGATCCACAAACCAGCGGAGTACCTTTAGGAGCCACATTCCCGTGAACACCATCCACAACTGATCGCAATCGCCGCATTCAGATAAGCCTTTCAGCTAGCCCACTTTGAAACAAAGCACTAGACCCGATTTTCGCTTTTATTGGAACTCATCTGTGGTTCATTATGTAACGAGATTGGACTGGAACGGTTGCTTGATTGGAGTAAGTTCAGCCATTTAAAGCTCATGCGCATGCTGCTGCAGACGGGACGGCAGTCGATCGTCACTGCGTCGAACTTGGTTGTAAGAAGTGGTGAGTGCAAGTTGTTTGAACGCTTGTCAGATTTGGACACATCGGTTGCTTAGGGTGAAGTCGTGCGAAGGTAACGAAGAACGGGCCAATCAGTACGCAGAACGCTTGTCGCTCAATAGAAATCGTAAACATTGTTGTTTCGCCATAATTTGAGGTCGCTTGTTGTCACTCAGACTACCGTTGTTCTCATTTTCTCTGTTTGGTAGCCCAGTACGCAACAGGTCGTGCTTATTTTGAGGTTAGTGGCGTCATGGTTAACACGCTAGCCTCACAAACACGAGGGCCGGAGTGCAAATTCTGGTCGGGACGACGATATATACTACCGATGAGGTTTAACAAGAGCGAGACTCGAGCCTAGTACCTTCTTTTGAAGTGGATTATCCGCATATTTTATATGAGTGCTACGATTGCAACAAAGTTTGGATGGTGTTCAATTTGAAATATTCTATGTGAATTCAGTTATTCGGAGATCCAGATACTTCAACATATTATACGAAACCTTTTTTTAATGACTGATAACAAGCGACGTGTTACAGTGTCGCCAATGTGTGAATATGTTTTTGGATATTTTTCTCGGTCGTGTTAATACCCACTATAAATGTCCATGATTGATGAACCAATGAATAACCCTACTGATATTCGCGGTTCACCTCCATGAGTGGTTGGTTCTCGAGGATGTTCTCAATGGTATCGAACCGGTGATTCCAATTTTCATGAGGCTGAACGTATTGCTTATCGCCTTCAGTGAACGTGGAAAACTGGTGAGTTAATCATCGTCCTCTCAACCGACTCAGTGGTAGGCAGCGCAAAGCTATCAACTATCTGAAAATCTGGTCAATTGTTTGTAGTAGAGGAAGATTGTCCATAGGGAAATCTTGTTGATCTCATTCACCTTATGATTATTCCAACTTGTTTTTATTCTAATCGACTCAAGAATTCGTGCTTTATTAATAAGTCTGCTTGGTTTTATTGTGACAAATATTGTTGGAAGCCAGTGGACTAATCTGGGTGTCATGCTACTGTCTTTCCCATTTTTCTTCCCGGTCGTTTATCTCACTCCACTTCATTGACCTTTCTCTGTGATAATTCGCCAACCAGTACGGATAAAACAAAAGATGGTTCCAATCCATCATATCCTTCTCGTGGTCAGCCACCGGTCGTTCTAACACAACATTTGGATCCCCCCTATCGCCGATTACTATTAATCTCTGCCCAAGGTCTGATTCATCTGCGCTTGCCCAATCCGTTGACACGATTGAAGGAATTTCTTATGCGAGAGGCTTCTTCAAGCGCACTGAATACCAGCCTCAGTGCAACCGGTCTTATTGATCAGTATTCAGGAAACCCTACACGATTGGGCACTCAATCCAGCCTTGCGTACCCGTCGCTTGTGGATCTGGATGATTCTGTTGCGGATATTGCATTGAACACGCGGTTCCTCTCGGCCTATCTACATCAGTTCAGCCCGGATGAGGCTATTTGCGCTGCCCTTGTCATCGGAGCTGCCTCATTTGTGGATGGTCGTCGTATCCATGCATACGTGGAACAAGCCATCCTATATTTCTCAGCCGAAGCTTCTCAGTTTTGGATCCCTGCAGTTCGACGGGCTAACCCTGGTCTGCAACAGGGTCAACGGCAACCAGCGCTGTCTATTGATCGATCTCTGTCCAGTGGTCTCTTCTTGTTCAGTGGCCTTTCCGTATTCTTTGCCCGCCTGGCACGTACATTCTGGCATAGTCCGTTATTCCGCGATGCAAGCCGTGTATCCACAAAAGGAAGTGCTTCCTCTGAGTTAGCCAGTTCGGGTAGATTTCGTTCATGGATGCACACGTTTGTACACGTGCTTGCGTCAGCATCACCACTGCGTGCGGGACGAACGCAACAGGAAGCGAAACAACCGGTGAGTTGTTATCGTATATATTCTGTTGTCCGTGATACTATCTACTTTCTATTACATGTGAACCCAGCATCTAGCCTCAGAACGTCGCGCTAATTTCGGCTTACTCAAATACTTTTTGTATCATTTTTGTCGATGGTTCTCCGCATCTGTTTTTCATGCAAAAGACGCTTACAGTGGCTTGAGAATCACGTTTTTCAATCTCAAATATGTTTTTGTTTCTGAAAGAAAGTGAACATAATTAACAATTTTTGAAGATGTATGATTTTTTATTTTCAGTATTGCGATGCATTTCCTTTTTTCTACTAATTTCTGCTCGCCTCGATAGCAAATTTGATATTCAGCATATACAGTGTTGTTAATCCGTGTAAATTACGATCTTTGGATGTCTCACATTTCAAATCTATGGAAGATTGTCAATAATATTTTTATCTGGGTTGTTTGAGGGGACAGTGTGTAACTTCTGGTTTTAGGCCTGCACGATTTTGATTGATTGGTGCTTAAATTATAACAGTATTACATTTCCGTAGTATGACATGTTGCATTCATTTCGCCGTCGTATACCGTGCTTCTTCGAGTTTTGTGACACTTGCTTTAGCGTTTCCAGCGTTCCCTTGTGATCTATGTTTGTGCTGATATTAATTGAGCAACTCTTACGATTAATTACATCTTTCGTGTTCACACATGCCCTTCAGCTTGTCCATTTCGGAAAGAAATCCTCCACTCGAGTTTTGATCAGTGCTCCATACCTTTGTAACGACTGAGATTTGAACTCGGCCACGTTCTCAAGAGACAAGTGCGTTGATATCTCCGCCATTGACCACACAACAGCTACGACTCATGTGGCGATGGGGGCAACGTGAGCACTGTTCACCAATGAGTGTGGCTGAGCGCACGCATATGATAATTCAGTTGTGCTTTATGTGAGGTCCGTGGCGTAGTGGTCAACACAGCTGCTTCATGAGAGCGTGGATCATGATTCAAATATCAGTCGTGACAACGGTATGCATTACCGACAAGCTCTAATGCGAACGAAGCCCTAATCTAGTGCTTCTCTCCAGTAATCTTCAAAGTGAATTTATCACTGGTCATGTGTTTGCCTTGATCCTTTTGGTGGGCTTTTCATGCATCATGGCGAACTAATGTGTGACATATGGATGATATTTCCCGTTTTCTTATTGGTATCGCACCTACCTCATCACTGGAAGTGTCACAGATTAGTTTCATTGCTCAAACTGTTTCTTCCGTGGTCGTTTCGTCGGAAAGGGAAATCACCTGCCCGAAATAGTGAATTATTGTTCATCCATCATCAGCTTATCTACATATTGGGTTATAATTAATATACTTGTATACTGCTGATTTTCAGTTTTATGCACACGCTTTTTGCCATAATCCGAAGACTCATCCTTCTCCTGGAAGCTTGTGGATAAGGCTAAAAAAAGTCTCACTTTCGTGTGTTTTTGTCAAAGTATACACATAATCATTATCTCACTTCAAAGTAACCGTATTCCTGTCTGTGCTATGTTCACCGCGGGTATTTTTGTTTGTTATCAGTAGTAAAGTAGTGATTTTGTATTCGCCATATGACTTTTGCCATACCGAAACATACAAACTGTTTCTTACGCATTTCTATCATTCTGCCTACTTCAGTAAACTATATTTTGATGTTTTGATATGTTTTGATCTGCTCTTGTATCAGGGTCTTTCATCTCTAAACCAAACCTGTGCAGAATTTCAATGGAAAAAGTGCACAACAAAGCGTTTTTCATTATTTTATGTAATAAATATATTTTTCTGTTTCATCAAAATGTTCTGCATAACTTTTATCCCCGGTTGGTCAACCAAAACGTAGAGCAAAATCCAAGAATTAAGTAATTGATTTCTTGATGTTTGTTTGTTTTTACACAAATTTGAGTATATACATAGCTATATATAACACATCTTAAGTTCAAAAGGAGAAGCCCAGTTATATCCCCTTTTGTTTCTCACTTCATTTTGTGGAATATGTCATCGTAATTATTTTGTTTCATTGAGTGAAGGAAACTGCAGTGTCATCGTTCTCATTGACAGCAGCGTACCAATGGTTAACATTATTGCCTAACCACCGTGACGAAAAAATAAACATCGGTTTTCGAAATTACAAGAAATGGAAGAGATAAGATTAATGCACAATACTTTTTTCTTTACTCAGACTTTCAATATCACAACCAGGTTGCAAGTGAGAGTAATACCGTACACATACCACGATTCTCATGAAGTTTCCATCGTCTGGCTTCAGTAATCACACTTACCTCGATAACTCATTCAAACAGCGATAACAATTAAATCACCGAGCTCGATTAACCGCCATCTCTTTTAACACTTCCGGTCACCGACTGCGTAAGGTACGAAATTTATGGTCCGCGCAAGGCAAACCTGACCCACCGTAGCTAACCTATTGGTAGTTCTTTTCCCCTGTTTGCACCAAGGCGCCGTTTGCGCACCTCGAGCCGTACACCAGTCACCTACGACATCGGTAAAAAAAAAAACAAGCTCGTTGTAGGCTACGATTGATCGATATTCTTAGCATTTTATTCTACGCATCGTGGACGATGCAGTAAGTTAACTCGCTTTGCCAAGCTTGCCTTCCTCTTTTACCTCATCTTTACTCAACCCTTGCTGCAGTCCGATGCCCCTTACTAAAAGCAGACATCCATGGCCGGCTATTTGAAGGCGGTTTGCATCAGTTGTTCTAATGGGGCCATGTTTCGTTGCCGTCTGGTGACCAATAGTACTTAGATTTCATACATATAAGCATTAGGTTTGTCTTTGGGAACGTTCTAGTGTAATGCCGGCGTCCTTAGGCTACATGAGTTTGAATGCTAGGTGTGTCTGTCGATACACTAGCTTATTTTGTCACTCAACATAAACCATTTGCAATTCCCACCGTCTAATTACGCACACAAATGTGATATGTACTCCTCTGTTATGTTGGATTTGTATCGAACCAGTTGACTGATGTCTGCTGTATGATCAACCTACCACACAGACTGGTTGTCTCGGCTACCAATTTCTGTCTAGTACTCCCTGTTCAGTTGGCTGATCGCGTGAACTGTGAACGGTACGTCTGACAACAGATCACGCGAATTCCATTGCACGTAAGCTCTTAATCCGACGAGCGGCCTTGAAACCTGTTCGATATTGCACGCAATTTACACATAAATGACTTGTTTGGTTAACTGCTCGGAACTTATCGTCGTTATCGGTGTTAGCTGACTCAATCAATCCCGTCGTTCTAGTGATGTCAAACGATACTAAGCACCCCCTAGTTTGAAAACAAAAAGTAAAAAACAGCAGACTGCGGTTTGTTGTTCGGTGAATTTCCATTCATCTCATCAGGTACATACCACAAAAATTTATGTTCGAAATATACGAGAGAAACAATGGTTCTAGTTCCGTAAAAGGTAGACCGATTCGTAGGTGCCTTTCAACGTCCAATTTTATAGTTATTTTTACTGGTGAGTAGAAGAGAATTTACCTTGATTAGGTCAGCAAAGAACTAGATCGCCTAGAATTGGCAGAGGTTATTAATCCCATTAACCATTCCGATTGGGCAGTGTCAATAGTGGTGAAAAAGTCGTGTAGATCACTCCGCATCTGCGTGGATTTTTCCATAGGTTTAAATGATGCACTAGATATCGATCAGTGATAGATGCATATTTTCGAAAATTGATTTTTCAAGCTTATCTACAAGTTCAAGTAAACGATGAGTCAAAGGAAGTGTTAGTAATAAATACACACAAGGGATTGTACCGCTATGATCGATTACCATTTAAATTAAAGTATGCTGTAGTCATATTCCGACAAATTGGTACAATGCATTCTGGATAGTCATTCGCTGCCGTTTACATGAACGATATTATAATCATCAGTCACTGTGTTAAAGAACAATTTAACCATTTAAAAGAACTCTTGAAACGTATACAACAATTTAGGTTTCATATCCGCACGGAAAATGTTCATTTTTCCGTCGTTAGTTTCTTAACGTTGATTCTAACGGACGATATTCGGATCCGGAAAAAGTCAGCCGTTCGTGAAATCCAACTACCCACTGACGTTAATAAACCTCATTCATATTTTGGTATGATTAAGTATTACAATAACTTTATACCTGACATACACATTTATAGTACTCAATTGAATAATCTACTTCCGTACAATTTTAGATGGAACTTGACACCTGAATATCAAACTACTTTCGAGTCCATACAGTCAATTTTGTCATCCCCATTATTGGTAACACATTATGGTCCATCACTCGACATAACTGTAGCGGCTGATGCGTCCAAAAATGGAATAGAAGCTGTAATTTTACATAGGTTCCATGGAAAGCTATTGCTCATCACTCCAGGTCGCTAACTTTTACAGAATGGGATTATAGTCAAAATGAGAAAGAGGCATTAGCCTTAATTTTTGCTGTACGGAAACTCCACCTAACGCTTCATGGCAGAAAATGTTCATTTCGGGCTGATCATAAACCACTGTTACCCATTTTTAACAACAAGAAAGGCATTCCCGTGCATACTGCCAACTGCCTTCATTGATAGGCCATCACTTTTCTTGACTAAAACTTCAATTATGAGCACGTCTTTATCAGAATTTTGGCACGCAGATGTTTGATTGCTGCACAAAATAAACCAGATGATGAGTAGGTTATCTTATCTACCAGCGTTGAAAATCAAGTTCAGCGCGTGTTCACAGACGCTGTTACATGCCTAGCAATCACAACAGATGTGCCTCTGATGTTGATGATACTATCATCCGTCAAAGACTTTCTAAAACACGGATGGACAAAGAATGTCTCTAAACCGCAACTACGAGAATTCCTCATAAGACTGGACTCACTATCAATCCTACATAATTGCTTTCTGTTCTACAAAAGATTAGTAATTTTGAAATCACTTAAACCAGGAATTTCAAGACAGATGAAATCCTTGATGCGCGATTACGTCTACTTGCCTTTTATAGATAATAACATTCGAAAATTAATTAAACAATGCAGTCAGTGTGCACCAATTTCGAAATCACCTTCACAAATCGAGCTGTGGCCGTTCGAGAAAAAAGAACCACGGGACCGAGTTCATATTGATTTTGTCAGATCATTCAGTCACGTATATCTTGACTGTTGGTGATTCTGGCCAGAAGGTGGTATCATAGAAAGACTGACCAACCAGTCTACTGTTCGTCATCTGAGTAGCTTATCCTGCATATTGGTTTTCCCAGAAATCCTTGTTTCAGACAACTGAACTCAGCTCACACCCAGCAAGTTCTGAGAATTTAGTTCAACTGGTGTTGTATGTCTAAGAACTCCACTGTATCACCCACAGTCCAATGGTCAAACTGTAACACGTGTCGATACTGTGAGACGGTACATTTTCAAATACTTAAGAGAGCGACTTCTGGATACTGTCATGGGTCCGTTTTTGTCTAGGTATGGAGTAACTATGAATCCAAATGTTTCACCTAATGTTTGCTTGATGGGAAAATACGTACAAAATGTAAAATATTGCTGTCTAGACCACATTCCGTTTACGAGTCTCGGTCAGTAACGAAGGTACAACTCCAACAGCCTGGTAGATGATTCAGCGTTGGAGACCTTGTGTATGCAAAGGAAACTGACGCCCAATGTGGACTGCGGGAGCTATTCAGGTAGAAGTGGGCTGGATGTTTCTGAACTAAGAGCTCGAGGTAAACAACTCATCGAACGTACTAACCAGCTTCGCAGAAGATACAAATAACCTGAACATGAGGAAACCATTCCAAATGATCTGTCATACTGGCTGTTAGATGATGTTCCAGAAAGCGCCGCACAGACACGATCTATACAAGCACGCACTGGACGCTAATGCCCCAGACGCTTCACACGTGACCACTCCAAATAGATCGTCAGAAAAAATCCTATGTTGCCCATAATATTAAGTGCGAAGATCTTAGGGGTCGTAACAGCCACCACATCGACAGACACCACTATCGATCGCACTTTGAATGGGATTAGCTTAGAGCGACTTGTGTCGTTTTCTCTCTGACCTACCAAGTGGTCAAGTGTATGAGGCACGTGACGTGGACAATCAGACATACACTGGTCTGAAGATCTGGTAGTCTCTGTTCTTCCTGTCCTCTTGACTAGTTTGGAATACCTGGGGCTTTTGTATAAATCAAACACCACGCACATTTGATCACAGGTGTTGCGTACCCATAGACTTGCCGTCAGCCCCTTTCGAAAAGAAACACCAGACTTGAGTTTCGCTCTCGTTACTGCTCGTCAGTAGTACATATCCCTGCCACGGCCGAGACTAGAACTCTGGTCACCGTTTCTTGAAGCAGCCACGTTAACTACCGCGTCGTCGACCTCACATTAGGCACAACTGAATCATTCTGTGAACGCTCAGTTCAGTTCACCCGTGAGTAATGCTCAGATTGTCCGATCGCTTTGACAGGAGACATACTAACTGCCCTGTCAACTCCAATCGATGACCCCTCGACTGGGACTTCTCTTCATGTTGAAATCACAGAAATCATCAACTTGTTGATGGACATTTTGATCATTGATGGGTAGTAGGGATTTTGATTTTCATTTAAATGGAACATCACTCAATGGAAAAGGGCTGAGTGATGAAGTATATGGGGATTCAATAGTTGCGACCAGTTGTGAGTGAGCGTCACCTTATAGCTAGCCTACTCCACTAACTGGTGTTGCGCGACTAGTGCAACGCAAGCAACCAGCATCGTCGTGTTTTGACCTCTGGACATAAGGTCATAGTCAAAGCCAGAATTGGAAGTCATTTACGTAGCCAACCTCGACGACTGCCTCGGTTCTCTGAAGCTGCTGCTATTCCCAGATGGAAACCAGTCTTTTTTCAAAAGAGACGTGGTCATCAACTTGAAACTGTGGTGATAAACGAACGAATGTAGTTCCCATGTGTGCGTTTATATGGCAGTGAAGTATGGACATTGTATTAACGGAATCTGTGTTATGCAAACCGACCTCATGTAAAATGTCTAAGACGCATCCTGGGTATTCGATGATCGAACATAGTTTCAAACACTGAGGTACTTCGGTGATCACACACGAGCGGGATTGAAGCTGAAGTGTTGCTCGATCAGCTTCGTTGACTAAGACACGTCTGCAGGATGTGCGACGAACAGATTCCAAAACAGCCGCTGTACGGGCAAGTGAAAGCAGGTGAACGAAATCCTGGTGATCGAAAACTGAGATACTAGGATGTTATTCAAATAAGTTTTTCGCTTTGTGATGTTGATTTCAGATCTTGGGCCAGACGGCCTAAAGGATTACGATCCGGACGGGTGTCCGAAAATTTAACGAGCAACAGTTGCGGGCCGTGAATTGAAACACGCGATGAGCAAATGAACCATAGGTCCCATAAGTTGTAGTGACATGACTATATGGCGTTGCAATGAATGTGGCCACCATTGCGCTGATCTCCCCGGACTGCTAGACCATTAACTTGCTCACCGTCAGTGAAGAGACGACATTAGGCTCAGGTAGATGGTTACATCTGAGTTTTGTTTCCTATCACTTAACGACTGCCGTCGCTCGGTAAGTTACCTACACTTTTTTCCAAAGACGTGGGTCACTATGACCCCCTCCAGCTTTACTTTTCTTCAATTAACGTGATGAAGTTTCTGTTTTATTTTCATTCTTACTTCAAATTGTTGTTTTTCCTCTCTATCCTTTTTAGAATGCAATAATATGCATTCCTGTATTGTACTACTAGTTGGCGTATATTTTCAATATCTTTCTTTACAGCTTCTATCTGTTTCGGAGTATTCAGGGTTTCACTTTCATACTAGTTCATCAACTGGTTAACCACTGTCCAGCTGGACCACAATTGCCTCAGTTCACACGCCTTTCATTCTCCTTCCTTCGGCTTCACACTGGCTACGTGACGTGTGAGTGGAATCACAAGTGGTGCAGCAAGAACCATTTGCGGTAAATATTGTGTACTCGCATCCGTTGGCTTCGATCGTTGTGACAGGCTAATCCGAAACTGTCGACACTAACTGTGTATGGTCTTGCGCTTCTTTTCACCAATCTTGTCTGATTGTGCTATGTAAACGCCAACACTGCAGTATGTACCCGAGGGGATCTAGCAAAGTTCGCCAAGCATTGAACTGAACAATCTGCTGTTTTCTACCTCTGTTTCCACATTTATTTCCCGGAAAACAACTGTTTTCGATTCCCTGTTTGATAGATGTTTTATCCTTGGTCGCTGGAAATTGGTGTCGTTTATTTTTCGACTTTCTAGACACTTTGTTTATTTGTGTATTTAGGGTGGTCCCCGATTAAACAGCTAGAGTTTTTACTTTAGAGTTGATTTAGCTTTCTGTTCTCGCATATGTCGATAGAACGTTAGGATATCTCTCACCTTGTTATGAGCTTGACATGCAGTAAGATACGGATAAATTCAGAGACATCATTTCTGGGGGCAATATATATATATATATATATATATATATATGTATATCGGTCATCGTCACTACAATAGTAAGTGCATATAAACTCGAAAATTAAACTTCAGGGTGTCTACGTCTTGCAGACAAAGTAGCATCTGCTAGGTACTCTTCTTGTGGCTTTCACTGACTCACCTCATTAATTGTATTCACTTCACATTCATCTCACTCTGTCCACCTACACTGCATTCTTTGCGGTACCTATGTGCGAGCGTGTCATTCATCAAAATGTCCTCTTGTGCACAGCATTTTACATTCTGTTCTCACTTTCTCTTATGGTGGCAGATAATTTCACGTTTAGACCCTGACGAAATCTGTTGGCTCGTGCACCAAGTGAGCTTTTTGCAGCAATTCCTACGACGTCAGTTAAATGTCCGTGGTGGTTGGCTTCGGGCCAGCACCACTGGACTAACACCTCGGTCCGGGCCTATTGCTTCACGACCACATACTACGGACGATGGTGACGAATATGTGGATGTCGTGCTGCTACAACGTTTGGCCGAAGAATTGGATAAACTACTATCTGCGGTTCTGGAAGTGTTAGGCTTCTGGCAAATTTTCAGCGAACATGTGGTACATAAGGTGGTCGAGTGAGTTTGCCCTCTAACATTTCTTCTGATATTTTGAACGGTTTATGGATTCGAGTTGTTTAAGAACGTATACTCAATGTAGGGGATACATTGTGCAACATACAGTCGATAATATTGACGTTTGTTCTAATTTCTCTGTTATGTTAAAGTTATTCTGCGCACGTGTGTAGGTGGAAGTTATGAAGGAGCAACACAATGAACCCTCTTACAGAGACGTCATAATCATAGTTTGTATTCTGGCAGAAGAGCATCTATCTCGTCCTCTTTTCACCATTATCACCCCCATATACATCCAGGCGTCTTCCAGGCGATCAACGCGCCCTACTGCTTCAACTCCCGTTTGAGGTTTACGTGATAAGCCTGTTGGATGCACTGTTTCCGTCCGGACTACAGTCACCTCCCGGGTTGACGGTGCCTGGACCACCCATGCAACTACTCCATCACGGCCCGGTGTTGGCTGGTAATCTCGGTGCCACAGAGCTTATCACCGCGTTGATAAATGCGTTGATCGACTATTATTTGGCGGAGGCCAGCCAAGCGGTGGACAGTGGCGTCAGCTTAGACGCGATCACCAGTCGGTTGCAATGCGCTTGTCCCACACTGTTCGCTAATGAGGATGCTATGTGTGCGAAAGCGAGTGAGTGTCTGATCCAGGTGAGTGATGTTTCTTTTGTGAACCGGCTAATCTGTATAAGATGGAGGTCACTATTTTGTAACGAAGTCAAACGCGTATACAGCACCACCGATTGGTTCTGTTTCGGGCATAATGGTGTTTCATGCATATTACTAAATGTTTGATTAGTAACATCTTATTTCCTGCATTAGGAAATTGGCTGAACTTGTTCGTTATTCCAGAAGCAGTTTCATCTTCCGACTTACTTCTAGACTGACGGGGACATGTTCTCACTACTTACCTTTAGGATTGGGCATTTTGGCATTTTTAGGAGGTTAACCCATCTTGATTCGACGTTCGGCCGGAGTGTTTTTGTTGATAACGAAAATGGAACACCAACTATTCACAAATCATTAAGTCCTGTGGATACCTCAGTAGAGTAACGACGCCAGCTGCACGCGGCTTTGCAAGTTCGACCCCCAGCTATCACGACCGCTTTTATTTTGGTTTCTTTCATTCCAACCTTTCACATTTGATCCAGTTTTTCCCACGACAGTAAGCTATATGATGTATGTGCAAAACTGTCCACGTAACAACGCTTTGGCTTGTATAGTTCATCTTTACTGCCCGACTAGCTCGTTGATTGCATTGAGCTCCCTTTGTCTAGTTCATCAAAATGGCAAGATGACATACATAGGAAGTGCAAGCGTCTCCTTTGTTCTCAGTAATCAATTACACGGAACATTCAGTCACATGAGTTTCGTGCATGGAGACAAAACAGTAAAGCGAATAGACAGCACACGGATGCATGGCAGTGCGAATTTAAAGAATTCGATGCCACGACAACGGGATCAATCGCGTCATCCCCTTCTGTTGACATGGAGTTGGTGTGTGACGCCTGATTAGCAATCCCTCGTAAAAAGCCAATATACTGAGGGTGTGATTACTTTATAGGATCACAAATGAAATGACGGGATCAACCACATGACCGAAGATACTGGATTTCTGTTCAGATATTAAGATGCTTATTTCCGTTGAGTCATCGCCAGCATTAGTCACTTTAGTATATACTTCGCCTTCTGTGTTGCAAGTTTCGGTCAGTTCCGTCAATATATGTGTCACCGCGAGTGCCGATGAACTGGTAGATGGTATAAGATGCAGTGTTTTCCAAGAAAGAATGATCACGATAGTAGACAATAAGTCCGCAGTTGGAAAGCGACAAACGCAATTTCGCCGCTGGATAAGTGCAGTCAGTAACGGACTTCAACCTTCATCTTGCTTCATTAGTATTGTGTTCTTCCATGTGAGTAAGGTTGATGAAGATCTGCTTCTTCGGAATTGATTTCAGTTCACGGTTGGTTTACAAACGTGTTTTGGTGCGAATGCATTTCTGTCTAGCAGAGAATTTATGCTCGATTGACCGCGTAAAGTCTGAATAGATGCTCCTGAGAGACGCTCTGTTTGCGAATGGATATCCGACTAACTTTTTTGAGATTCATTGCAATAAGCGGGTGGCCAACCCTCTACCACAATCAGCACTGAATATACAGTTCTTCATCAATACTAACAATGTAAGTCGAAAGTTGAAGTCTGCTACTGATCGCGCCTGTCCATTGGGAAATTTGTGTATGTTACCTTTCAACCGCTCTACTCTGACCGTTCTTTCTCGGAAAACTCTGCCTCTCGCCTCGTCTACTAGTCCACCTGCAGTTGTGGTGACGTACGTCGACAGGACGGACCGTAACTTCCGTTAGAGAAAGGCGGAGCAGACACTCACGTAGTTAGTACAGGTTATGACGCAATGCAGATCGATATTTCAACCTCCTATCCGAAATCCGACAACTCCCATCATGAAACGCCTTATCGTAACGGATCATGTGGTTGACCTGCCACTTCATTTGTCTTCCTGTTGATCGATCACAACCCCAGTATGTTGGTTTCTTCCGAAGCGTTGCGAACCCGGTGTCACATCAGTTCCGCCAACTGGAAGTAGGTGCTGGTGCAACCATTCTCGTTGCCGTGACATTGAATTCCTTCATTTCGCTCTGCTGTTTGTCTATGTGCTGTCCATTCGCCTCATTGCTTCATCTCCGTGCACAATACCTATATGACGGGATATTTGGCATGTATTTAACTATTGCTGTTTTCAACTCATTTTTCGCGTTTGTCTTAAGCACTGTTCACAGGCGCACCCTGTGATGGGATGGTTTCATCTGGACTTTGATTTCAACGTATCGGCGTTTTCTCTTTAGCGTTCAAACTTTTTCAGGAATGCTGCTGTTCATCAGCGCACATTTTCACGTGAGTAATGTCACGATGTTGTCAGGCTACGACACGGTCACGAAACATGAACACTCTGACTGCTCTGTTGAATGTAGTTGATAAGTGTTGCCTATCGGGTTGGAGACTTCCCGATCGCTCGAATCGATGGCAGTCCACAATAATCCATGGCATATCTGCATCTATAGTATTGCTTACTCTTCTTTCTTTTATATTATCTAGTAATCTCCTCCCCCCTAGTATTTTTTTCTTCAGCATATTCATTCTTACTACTACTGTTAACTGTAGTTGAAGCCACAATATCATCTGGTCGGGCTCTCCATCGTCTTTTGATTGCTTGAATGAATAAAAATAACTGATGGATATGTCTGGGTGGAACTCATCATCGTCACTATCATCACCATCGACAACAATATACTACTTCCTAGTTCTGGTGTTTAACTGCCATCTAATCATGAAAGGAAGAACAAAAACTTCGAGAAACTTATTTAAACTGTGATTTGAACGTAACTTAGTTCATGTGAACCCTTATATTTGAATCTGTTCGACAACATGATCGTTACAGTTTGCAAACGAACAACGTAGTTGCAAATGAGAATAAGACAGCACATTTTAATGCTTCATGGTGCTCACTCTCAATCGGACACTGGGCGACCTGTTGACGACTGCTTTCGCCCCTGTTGGGACTCATCAGGTAGATTCAGTCTGAATGGGGGATCGAACTGGCTAGCCTTCGTGTTACGAGACAACGCTCTTATCCGCTCGGCCACCAGTTCCGAGGATTGCTTATGATCGTGAAGTTTGTATATAACTGGGTTGTAGCTTATTTTCACCCCATTACAAGCGATATTCACAGAACTGGTGACCGAACAGTTAAGATTGTTGTCTCGTATCGCGAACGCCAGCCAGTTCGTTTCCCTATTCAGACTTATGAGTCCAAACAGAGACGAAATCAGTTGTGAAGTATCGGATTGAGAGCTAGCATCATGAAACATTAAAAAAAATTACTTCGAACCCTTGTGGCCGTGACCAGTGCAAACTGGCAAATCAAGGTAGACTGTATCTGTCCATTCTAACGGGATTAAATCAAGCTGTAAATCAATCACAAGACAATACATTCTTCACGGTTTTTACTACACTTCATTAGTTACTCACGTCACTGAGTCTGTTCTTGTGCAGTCTCTCCTAACTTCCCCGGCTGGAGGCTTGGTGGATCACAAGACTCACAGCCTGAGAGACAGACACTGCCTAGGACTTCCTAATTTTCCTCCAGTCGTTTTTATTTCCCTTCACTAAGCCTTCGGTTGAACGCTGAATATCCCACGTCAGTGACTTGGCAGCTCGACAACGATGCACAATGTGGCTTTCCTAGTGCACCACCTAACCATCCAAATTTGCGCATTTTTAATATTTCGGTGTGCACTTGTTTCATCCCTAATGTCAACAACCCTTATTTTAACTATTCGAGCGTTAATTACCGGTTGTTAACATCCCCTGCACGCGTTTGGACGAAAATCTAAACGGCTGACGATATCAGTATGCTTGTTGTGCTTAACATTCGTCGGTCATGCTTCGCAGCCTTCCATTAAAACCTTTCTACGATTCGTCTTTGTGTCTAGATCAGACGCTTTTTGACGCCAGAAATGTCTAAAGTTGTAGAACACTGTTCTAGTTTTAGAACTACGAACTCCGGTTTCACTTCTGACGAATGCGGTCCACATTTTCTGATTTTCTCATAGTTGTTTTCACTTTCCTTTACCAAGTCATCGACTGAACGCCCACGTCTGTTACACCACTGAGCTGGGAGCTCGACAAGGAGTGGTCGGCGTGGCAAACGGTGGGTTGGTATTCTTAATGCATGGCTTAACTATCTAAATCTTTGTTTTCAGGTTTTGAGTGTGAGCATGAACAAGGCCAAAAATCCCGTACAGTGCTAAAATTCCAGGAGAATAGAATACCCTGTTATGTTAGATGGAGCACTGGACATAGACAGCTAGTTCCGCATAGTTAATCGCGTAGTCCCATAACGTGATATGTGAGTAGACATTGATGCCCCATGATTTAGTGCCCACGTTTCCGGCCCTGCGCTAAATCGCAGTGTCTGTAGGATTAAAACCACATTCCGCATTGCTCACATACTTCAAGTATAGTCATGTATATGGTCAACTCGATGGTCAGTATCTATGTGCAGACAACTGATCACCAGCCATGACTAGTCCGGTTCGATTGTTGCAATATGTAAGGCTGGGCGATCACGATGACGAATCTCAAGGCACCGAGGGCGAGCAGAAATACCGTTAGGGTGCGGATCAATTGGACTGAAAGTAGTAGCAGTTATATATGAACTTTTGGAAGTGAACACGCTATAATTACGGTTGGTGGTGAAGGACCGGCTACTCGCTGTGACTACGATAGCAAATCCATCCACTTTCTGACCGGTGCTACTCAATTTTGGCCAGTCTATAGCTCGTGTATGTACATCGCGCTTTCGTTTGTTAAGCAGACGTATTAGTTTCGGGTGCTCATAATGCACTCCATTTTCACCTGAAATCCATAACTTGGCAAGATTAGATTGGGCCATAAACCGTTTTGTTTGGTTGTTTGTGTGTAACTGCGTATGAAATCAGGTTATTTAGAACTCTTTATTACGGTCTACCACGGGGCTCCAGACCTGGATATCAAGGAACCAATCATCTGATTGGCATCTCAGGCACTCCTTTGTTCAAGTTAGGGAAAATTCTGTGTGGGTACATGAGAGTATTTCGGATAAATGGACGAAGTGAATTGGCAATATCAGACGGATGTGTCATCGAAAGGTAGTGCTTCCCTATCTTGTTATGACCTACTGAGATGAACTAATTACTCTTGTATGCTCCCGTATCGTCAGACCTCATTGCAGTTTTAAATGAAACACGGAATTCGTTTCTCTTCTTTGTCGGCGTGTTCACCAGATCGAAAATTTATCAGAAATATTTGAAACAAGAGATCTTGATAGACCTCGCCAAATTCATAGAAGTCGTACGTGCAACGTAATCAACGTCATCCCTGACGAAGTCTGAAATATGCTTTTCCTATCATACATTCGAATAATGTTGACAAAACGTTAGTATCGTATGATATATGTGTGTGAACTGGTTTCGCTACATCTTTACGAGTACGTATAACGGACCACTTATATGCAAACATTAGCAGACTGAAACAGCTATGGAGATCAAAATGTCACAGTTTACAGTTTTTTTTGGTTACGCTGAACTCCCATAACACGGGTTTGAGCTTTCGGATAGCAAGAGCTCCAACAAGATACAGTGTTCGGTTGTATGTTGTTGAATACAGAACGCGAAACGTAAGTTGCCAGACCACTGCATCATTAAAACACGCCGCGCGATGGAAGATACAAACTTCTTGTTTTTTTGCCGGTTATTTCACTACACCCGGGGCTCAGCCGTGCATATGTGAGGTGCTCCGTAACTATATCGACCTTCATAGATAATTGAATTTAGCTGCATCAGGCATCAGTGGTTCCAAGCAGGACATTGTAATCCGGAATGATCTGAACAGGTCATTGGCGAGGCAACATTGTAGGCTCTCCTGGTAGAATCGATAGTAAGATGCCGAACTAGTTAACAAAACTCAGTAGAGTGATCGGAACTGCAATGCGAATAACTTGAGACTGTTAAACACAAAGCGATAATAATATGTTGAAATGACTACTATTTATTAATGATATTGATTCGTCTTCCTATCCCCAGTTTATTTTTCTCCAGGAAGACTTGGTCTTACACGTTTACTTGTTGATCAGGTTTATTCACTCCTGATTCGTGCACTTAGCATTTCTGGCGTGCACCTCATACAAGTTGTCGATCGCCTAAAGACTATTTGATTATTTTAAACTGTGTTATCGTAAACTGTGTTACAGGTCGATCGTTTATCTGCTTTCGAGTTGACTTAAACCACTTAATCATGTCATCCGTTTGTTTGACTAATTGGCTTTTGTTAGCTTGTAAGAACGGCACCTCTTTTCCAACATTAGTGGCAAAGTTAACGCAAAATCAGTGCTTTTGTTTCAAGTGTATGGTACATAGATTTTTTGTAAGCTTGTTTTTCTGCGCCGCAGATATGTAGTGTTAGTGATGATGTGGATCTCATACAAGACAACACGTACGGAACAGAATGGCGCACGCGAATGACCGATGCCAATGATTTCACTCTCCTTGGATTTTCTAACACAGGCGTTAATGAGTGCAATTCTTTACCCTTCCTGACAATATCTGTCAAGTCGTTAATGTAGTAGTCATAACAGAAAGTGGGTTTAATCGACAGAGATGCGTGTTGTTCTCATCTTTTATTGTACGTTACGAGACCATTATCTGACCACCATTTCATTCTTTTTGAGTGACACTAAATTTGTCAAACAAAGCTGTGCAAGTCAAGCAGTGAGATAGGCAACGTATTCAATGACGGAGTGCAGGTATAATTAAGTTGTATCCCTGAAAACCTATCGTCTAATGTTCTTTTTGATTCACTGGTGTTTTCACTGCACACAGTGACTGTCAGGAACGGATAATCTATGGACATATGTTCAAATAGGCCAACTTTTTTTTAAACTGTTTATACCCGAAGATCGTTGTGGTTATCGCCAACGATGTCGTAGCTGACCCGAATGTAGTTCTAAAGAGTATTGTAAGTCTGTTTCATTATATTTTTTTGAAAAACAAATAGAACCTCTTGGATCTTGCATCTGTTCGTCAGATCAATGCAGCATTTGAATCTCCCCTGTCAATGAATCCGGGAGTCACAGCGACACTGGTGATTGAAACTACAAGTACAAGGTAGCCCTATTTCGGACGTTTTTCGTTACACTATTTTTCTTTAAAAATACCTCTTTGCAGACAACCTCAGTATCAGGTAGATGAGCAGGAAAGTAGGAAAATGATTTGTTACAGTTTGACCATCATCTAGTTAAGACGGGCTATAAAATCTATTTGTTAGTCGGAATCACGCTGATGACCGTCAAATATACCGAAACTTTAAACTATTTTCGCACATCAGGTCAATTTACTTCGTGCTGGAATGACATCTTCAGATTTGAACGGAGTGCTTGATTCCACTTCGGTCGAACAACAACAGCCGGTATCACAGAGTTCGGCGGAGATTGAGCGGCTTGTTTTGCATGCTCTACAGCTATATGCAGAAGCAGGCCCTGGTCTGGATTTGGACGGGGCCACCGAACGCCTGATTGCTTCGGGTGCGTGGTCCGGTGCGATCGCACTTTGTTTGTCCGTAGCCAAACAACGCGATCCCACTGACGTGGCTGTAGACTGTTTGAAAAACGGGCGTCGTCCATCTACAGAACCTCTGGTTTCTGACGTGAAATCCGACCGATGGGGTCGTAAACCCGTTTTCCCCCAGTCAGAATTGGCTGCTACTGAAGGACGGTAGGTAATAGTTCATCTTTTTTCATGCTTATGAACCATACGGAGTCCTCCCTGTGCCGTTTTTGCTGTATTGCCCGGCTTTCTAAATATTTTGATAACGCTATATGACTGAATTTTTTATTTGACATTACTGACAATATGTTCCACAACAGTTTGAATTAAGTCCGTGGTAGGTCACCTGTAACGATGCTCAACTACCAATCACACGGTTGTGGATTCTAGGCCGGTTACTGTAGCTATTTCTGTTGAAGTTCAGACATGCTTCAGTGCACTTTTTTTGGTGTATAACTTCTTGGCATAACTCATTGATCTACAGACTGTCAGTCAATAATCTTATTCTGGATGGAGTGCAGACACCATGACGATATGTAAACGGCGGACCATATCCATCTATAGTAAATAACAGATGTTAGTAATAATAAGACATAGTAAACTAACTATAAGATTTATTTTACTCAAGTAACATTCCAGTTGTGAGTATAAAACAAATGAATATGATGCTTGACGTTGTGTTACATGAGGCTAACAACTGCAAGAGGTCTGATTTAAAACGTCTTCTAAACGAGCGTTACTCAACTGGGTTTCTGACTTGTTCTATTTACGAGATCAGCTGGTTACACATAGACGCCTTTGAAGAACGATACAGTTTTTGCTTGAATCATCAAGTCTGTCTAAATTTTCTATAGAATTCTAATAATGTCAACATATCTGCGTTCAGTTTTGATCTCAATCGATCACTAGACTACATCTTAACAGACTCTGTTCGAATATTTTCTGCTACGGTACTTAATCTAACGTTCTTTTCCTTTGATCTGACTTTTTTGCCTGTTTATACGGTGGTTATCTCAACAGATTGCTGTACTGTGTGTTTGTCGGAGTCGACATTCAGTGTACAATTGATGTTTGTGTGTGTACGTAACATGTATGGGGTTTATAACACGACTGTCGCCAGTTCACCATGTCCACATGGACAAACCTAGGTAAGGTAACTCGTGGAGTTTTACAAGTCCCTGTAGAAGTTTTGTGTGTGTGCTGAACCACCCTCCACGCTAGTTGGTCTCGTTTTTTGTCATTCTGACTCGTCAGGACAGATGACTGTTTCCACTCCTCAAGTCACCAATTAAATTCCATACGCATTGTGCTCAACTTCTATGAGGCGTTATTTATCACTGTCATGGCTCATTTAATCGCGAACAGCTGACTGGTAACCCTGGTAGGTTGTCTCACGTGGGTCGTGATCGTCCAACTAATAAAGAGAGGACAGCTGAGTAACGAGATTCTTCGTTGTGAATATCATAAGTTATACTTGAATAATGACAGCATTCCTCTCGTCAATCTTTTGGAAACCGCACATTGTAACCGACGCTTTTACGTTTCAACTGCCCCAATGTAAGATATCCGGACTGGTAACAGAACACTCCCACCTGAGATGGTTCACACGGTGCACTTACGCCAAACATGAGGACCAATTTAAACATGTGCAGTCGATCAACCACCTTCACGTGAATGCAAATCAGATGCGGTTAGAGCTTAGCCAGTAAGTGTCACTGTTTAATGAGCGCACCTATTCCGTGTGTATCGTGCAGTTGAAGCTGCCTAAATTAAAACGAGTGAGAGTAAATTTTTTCCGGGTATGACGGAATGTCATAGTTCAACCGTGTTTTCGTGCCTATTTGGAAATGGTTTGGGGCCATTCATCGGTTATCTCTCCGTCTGATTTTGACACCAATGATCCGCGGTCCAATCGTCAAGCCATGGGTAATCAATAACATCTCAAAATGAGATTGGATCTAAAATACTATTAGACGAATTTACTACACATTAAACGTGCCCTGATTGGGGTCTAATTTATCTTGGCTATACTGACGATGACTCGTTGCTGTTTAGCTGTTATCAAGCAGCTCGGATAACATTAGACGCTACCTCTTGTTCTGTTTCGGTATGTACTTTTTAGCTTCAGAGCGTAAAGTGCTTCTGTAAAACCGCAATGGTTATATGTAAATTAGATGTTGAACAGGGAAGTTATGGAGGTTGTCCATCGATTCGGGAACTTAAGGATTTGCATCAGAAGTGCATACAAAATTCAATAATGGCTAATATTCGTATGGATTCTACACTGTCTTAGACATCTGATTACTTGATCTTATCGGATGATCTTCAAACTCATATTTTTCCATCTTGATGCAGCCAGCCAAGCCTCGATTCGTCAATCCGAGTAACCTGACTTCACATATGAATACACTAACCTGCAGCGCTACTTGATCAATTCCAGCCTTGACTTCTTATGTCTCTGGGCTAAAATCAGACTACGTATTGAACTTCGGAATCTTATGCTTCTGTTAATCGGAGAATTCTGTAGTACATACACAAATGGGAAATGGATGTGATTTCTACAACGTCTGTCCAGAAGCATACAGGGACCCACTGTCCTAGACTTAAGGACCAATCATTCCTTTCTGCTAATCCTTATTTCCGAGTACTCATTGGATATCTTTATGAGATCGAAATAAAAGCGTTCACATTGGACTCGGTCACACAATCTATTTGCAACTCCACCTTCCTGGAACAGAACTTTTCAGTCATCGCCTGCATATTTTTTTTATTGTTTCAATGTGCAATGAATAATTCATGTTGGCTGACTAATTATCACAAAAAGTGAACAAGTCAAGCTATACTAGACACACGGTGTTCATCGTCCCTCTACTCATTTACAAGAATCTGTATATGATCCTTATACCTTCTAAACTGTTTGATCTTGTCATTTGCTTTCAAAGGTATTTAAGATATACTGACCAGATTACGCCGATCTTCACATCGAAACCCATTCAGCCTGATCTTGATTGATGACTAGTTGCCGGTTGCGACTATTGAAGACTGACGGCTGAATTGCCTGTTGGTATGAGTCATCTTTGGACGTATACTCGGGGCAACTTTTGGTTACTACCCAGTGTTACCGCGATTCGGCAGAAGCTCGATAATCCCAAAGCCAACTCATGTGTTCAGTGCGTGTTGTAGTTATCACAGCAGTAGAACCGCCTGATAGGCACTTCGAAGGTGATAATATTAGCCTAGTGGTTCATAAACGATTACATTTCCTTCCTAAAGTTTTTCGTTTGTATTGAGTGAATTTTTAGTCCTGATGTAAGTGCCCTACAACAAAAGTCTGATCATTGGCTGGGGACTGGCGAAAAAACTTTCGGCTTAAGTTAAGTCTATATACATTTAGCAATTGCGCGTAGAAAGTGTCCAGTGCCGTCATTTTCATGGGTTGGCTGTCTGTTTGCAGGGATTGGGTCAGTACCATTTTCCACCCAGTTTGGCCATGACGGTTTGAGCTATCAGTATTGTTCCGTATCCGGTTTAGCTATGCCTCAACTGTCTATCGAATCCATCTACACCAATCGTTGCCTTCCATCATAATTTCTTCGGCTTATCCCTCATTTGCACCACTTTTGATAACTGTCAATCATCCGTTTCAGATACCATCGCAGACCTTGTGTAAATAGCAACCGTCTCGATCATAATATGATGCCTTCCAAAGTGCAGGTTACAGCGTGCATTATATTATATTAAGGTTTGTTCTAGTTGACCTTCATAAACGTGTCATCTCTTTCAAAAACGAGTCTTCTTTGATCACTTCAGCTTTTGTTTGACTCTCTTGTGGTAAGGTAGCATGGTGCCCGTCATCTGTGGTTTTTATGTGGGACGGATTTAGCGAGTTGCATTCGAGATTATACATTCATGTGTAGGTTTTGCGTTTGATTCAAGATTCACTGTTCCTACTAGTTCTGATCTATGTGAACCAGAAGTCACCGGGAACTTATATTGGTGTTTATCTCCATCTCTATTAACTATCGTTCATCGTTATTTTCCTCTGAACTATCCGGTCATTACAGCTACGA
Source organism: Paragonimus skrjabini miyazakii (assembly GCA_014338405.1). Lineage (NCBI taxonomy): Eukaryota > Metazoa > Platyhelminthes > Trematoda > Plagiorchiida > Troglotrematidae > Paragonimus > Paragonimus skrjabini miyazakii. Next base: position 62,335 of record JTDE01000584.1, read on the forward strand.
TGCTTATCACCAACTGATAAAGTGCGTCGATCGCCTTTGGGAGCTGACGCGTCTACCGGCCGACGCTACAGACGTTCTCAATCAAACGAATGGTCAGTCTGGGTCGTTAGCTACCACTGAACTCGCTGAATTAAACTTGACTCCACCTGCTGCCCGTGGTTTGCTCCAAATCCTTCTCCAAGATGTCATTCAATCGACAGATATTTTGGCTCACTTTGAAATTCTGGGCTGGTTGCTATCACGTGGTCTGACAGATACCGCCGTAAGTTTGAACTCACCACACCTAGAGGCCTATTTACGTTCACGCCTACGGCAATCACCGGATGATCCGGATCTTCGTTGTCTACTCTGGCGCCATTTGGAGAAACGTGGTGCTCGCTTGGAGGCCGCCCAAGTGTTGGAGCATTTGGCTGTCACACCTTGTCGACAACTGACACTGGAAGCGAGGCTGGATTTCGCTGCTCGCGCTATCGTGACGGTGAAAGCCATGCCTGGTGAGATCCTACTCATTTGTTCTGTATACTTGCGTTGCTGGCAATGCTCATAAACAGTGACAAGACCCGTAATGCGTTCGTCAACCTTCGTCGTACATGACACCAGAAAAGTAGTCGGAGGTTTGCGCTGGCTTGTGGTTTGCCTTCCTCGGATGTAATGGTGCCATATAGACCAACGGGGACGACCAGACGAGAATTAGTTACGTTGGCCGGTTTGTTTCCCTCATTATTACCTGTGTAGAAGTGTTTAGTTAATGTAGCATGGTTCCGTGAGTATGCGACAGGATTTCTTTCATGACTACACCATGAGGAGGAGTGAAGTTAGAAAGAGTACCTCTAATCAAAGGAACTCCGATGGACAATACCTACATTTTTCAAGCTTCCAGCCGACGCTGCATAAGAGGGCGTTTGTTAAAACACTGGTTTACCGGGCTAAGCGCGTTTAATCACTCCAAGCTGCATGAGAAGCTAGAACCTCTGACAAAACACTACGGGGAATGGATACCCGTTGAATTTTACCGAGTGTCATAGCAATCAGCAACATTGTCACTACAATACTCGGTTTTAATCACCTTTTCAAAAGCATGGTAGGACAATTTGCTGATTTTTTTAATAAGTGGGACCGAATTATTTGGACAAATGTAAAAACTGACGCAATTCAATCGACAACTAGCAAATACTGGTGTAAAACTAACATTCGAGCTCAACCCTTGGCGATTGCCATTATTGGCCCGAAGCGCAATGAGGCACCTTTTTTAGAGAATGTCTGTTGCCGGTTAGAAAAGAAAGTTATTCACCAATGTCATCTATTGGTTCGCTATCTATTATTAATACAGTCTGCTAAACAGTCCACACTCGAGGATGCCATGAATAATGAGAAGTTCATACTGACAACTTTGGACAATAACTGTCGCAAAAATAAATGATGCATACTGTCTCATTTCGATACGATACACGGTGAACTGTTTCCCATATGACATGCTTCTTCAACCGATTCTCCCAGTTCTAATGCCTGATATCCCACGGTTGAATTATGCCCTAACGACTTTTTTTGCACGAATTCTCTCGTTTTTATTGAGAAACTAGCATTTTCTACGAACTGTCATCAACCCTGATACAAACAAAGAACGCAGTAAACCCCTAACATAAACAGCATGAAAGTGCTTCTTTCATAAACTCGTTTGCGCATTATGTTACACATACGTGGCCGCTACATGCATCTGTGTAGCTTACTCTGATTCCGTTTGAATATACACCACAGTATCCTTTCCATTTGCTCGTACATCGTCAAATACTCTCCTTAATTGTACCATTAAACACCGAGATGTGAACGGTACACCGAATGCGTCGATCGGCATGCACCTGAATTGATACCTTTTTGACTCATGAGTAATACCGTTTTCTCACGATCCACGTTTCCAGTGTTGTCTGCGTGCGTCCGGAGCACAAGTCTTTCACTGTAACTAACCTGTTGCAACTTGTCGAAAATATTGGCTACTGACGACACCGGTATGACCGTATTTTGTGTTGCCTTTAAGGACCATGCAAAAACCGTATTTTCCGTTTGTTTTGTTTGCCAACGGGTCTGATGAATTATGTCAATTGTTGGCTCCGATCACGATTTCATCCACCACGTTTTGTAGTTGTCTTCTCATTCTCTCTTTAAGCAGAATTGGTATTCTGCAAGACTCAGACACGTCCGAAATCTTCCAGATGGTAGTATCACGTGCAAAACATCGGGGGTCCTCATCTTTGATAAGTAGCTCAACATATTTTCTAACGGTGGACTGGAACAATGGAGGGGCGCAATCAGAAATCTTGGAGGTGGTCATACTTAGTGTTATTTTTGTGACATCTTGCAAATGTGAGGTAATCGTACTTGATCGGATAGCTTTAGCTCTAAGTTTGTCACAACATCTGTGGTGTCTAAAAGTCAGTTCCCAGGATCGTCTATTTTGTCTTCACAGATACAGTGAAATGAATTTTTCATATTTGTCTTCCAATGCCTGCTCCACATTATTTCCTGGAGTTCCTCTAGCGTTTTTCCGCCCGAATCGTTATTGACATCTACAGTGGCTATGAGCCTAGGTGCCATTTTTCAGCAGGCTTGTCTATATCTGTCCATCAGGTGACATTGACTGTGAATAAGCATCGAGCGACCTTCAGTTCTGCTAGCTGTTGCCATGCACAATCTTGATACACTCCATTGATATCATGGTCAGCAATCTATTGAGAATGGCAGCAACCCTATCTTGACCCAAGCTGGCCATCGTGTCGAGTTTTCACGGTCAGTCTTGTCATCAGCGACCCATTGTTGCTTCACGGGACCCCTTCGCGTTATCTCCAGCACCATTTTCCATCTTCCCTTTAAAAGTGTCCACATGGCAGCAATCAGTCTTAACTATAACCACGTTGGTCACATCCTCATTCTTCGGAGAGCGTTGGATCGATTGCGGTCATGGTTCTACGTTCTTGAAGTGGGCGGAACGCCAGTTATGCCAATAAAAAGTAATTGATCAGGAAAGTTGTTTATGGTCATACAAGAATTACAAGGTATACAACAACATATCACCATAATCGTACACATTCATTCACACGGTTAATCATCTCAGCTAGCCGTACATTGTTAATGTATTTTTACAAACGCTCCATACCGAACATGTGTTTACTTGGCTTTGCAACCCGAATCGTCCTGTCTCGGAGCCGGCAACTGGGTGAAGCCATGGGTAAGCGAGCCATATAGAGCAACTGCATAATACCTTACTATTGTCACCCCACATGTGCTTGTCGTGATGGAATGAAATACTTTCCCTACGACCCGTTTTTTTTCGTGAGACAGGTGTACTGTTGTTAATTCCTCTGATAGATGAGCTAAATGCGGGATCATAGTGACACTGAGATATTCTTGCTGTAAACGATAACTAGTGAATGAAAAACTGTTGTCAAGATGATCGTGTTAATCATCTCTCTCACCGGACATGATCGAATCCTCTCATCCCTTGATTCGAACATACCTCAGTAAACAAAGTACACTTCACAAGTCCATGAACTGTAGTCCATACAAGTATATCCTGTGCTGATGTTCGGTGATTCTCATGTGATGTCTTTCTTCACATTCTGATAACTTACACTTTTTTTACGGCTACAAACCACATGACAACTCCTTGTTTCAGAGTTTTCAGATCCTCGTTCTCGCACGATGTAATTGTGTGTATGTCATCTCTCGTCCACCGCTTATAGCTTTGGATTAACCTTTCATTATCATTCTTCGCAAACACTGAACTATGAAATAAATATCAGTTACAACAGATTTTGCACCGTTTTGACTCAATAGTTGTGGCAGTTAAGCATCAGTGTGAACCACTGATGTATTGCTGTCTATGATTGTGATGATGATGATGACTCAATAGTAAAAATTATCACCGAATCTTTCTTCTTACTATTCTCACTGGGAAACAACTGAGACTGACACGACACAACAGTGATCAGTGTTAAAGTCGAACATATTGCTTCTTTTCGATCGGTTTTTATTATAATATTTTCAGATGCACCCATTCCTTTTCTAAAGGTTTGAATATACTGGTCATCTGTTCATTTCTCTTTCTTTACGATCCTCCTCACAGTTCGGTATTTGCAGTACCGTTTACAAACTAAACATTTCTGGTTCAGACCGAAACTATAATAACTGCTCACACGATCCAATATGTTGCTTAATGGTAGCTATATCATTTAAAAAGTTCACCTATTTCAAGGTGCTTATCGTTAGTTGACACATTTTTAAATATTTACTACTAGAATATATTGTTAAACTAAAATTACACAAGCTGGCTTGCAACACTCAATCCGCATGCATCGGTCATTTACATTCTTGGACAAAACAAGTAGTCAGGGTCAGTTGGCGTCGGCGTCGATCACCTGGGCAACCTTCGCTAAACATCCTTTGTTTACTCACCCTTCACATGAACTTGCTTTTTTTCCACCGTCCCCACGTGATTGTATGCCACGCCCTGAGCAGCTACGGGATTGGACACAATGAGACAACGGAGTTAGCATAAGTTTGTTTTGAGAAGAGTAATGTTTCCTTTTTAGCCCATCAATATCTTGTTGGTTCACTTCTGTATCGACTACTCTCCACAGTCTGTAGATAGTCTCCGTAACCTGTTTCCATTTTATGCGTTGCCATGCCTTCGAAAACTTCCACAGCTGCCTTTTTCAAAGAATCTTTGGACCAAGGCGATCACTAAAATATTATCAGGATTAATATCAGATGATCTAACAGACAGCCCATATTGATACTGCACTGTGTATACTATTTCCCAGAAAAAACCGTCCATGGCAAATAAACGCTTTTTTCTCTGCGTACTGCATTACCTCCGATCAAATAAAAAGCTTATACCTAGGAGCGTCTCCATCTCTTTTCCCATGTGCCTTGAGAGATCACTCGGACAGGTGCTCATTTTTGCCGTAGGTTGTACATTACCCTTGGTAAATTACCCCCTTGGCTGCATCACTTCTGTTCCAGAGAGTGTTATTCTCATCTTCCCTCTTGGTATTTAACACTTGTATGGTGCTGATTCCAAATTGTTCACCGAACTCTGTGTGTGTTTGACCTGCTACCCTCCCTTAGTAGCCTAAGACATGCTGCTTAGGAGTAAAAAATGTATTGTTTTATAATTTCGCCCATGTTAATTTCCTTCGGTGTGCAAACTACAGTGAGCTCTATGTCTGCACTGTTTGATATTGTAAGTGAATAGTCTAAATATTTCAGTCCCAAGGTTGACACGGGGTTGTGCATGGTTACTTTCACGTTACACTATCTTGTCAACGAGAATTACGGACTACGTTTGGTAAATGAAATGAGGCCAACCCACGTCATGCTATCCAGTCTGAAATATAGTAGAATGACGAAATTGATAGTTGTGCGAATGAACTAGATGGGCTAATACCGTTGACAGCGTGGCATGTCCAGGATTGTCCAGATCAGTTGTGTCATGTACCCTAGACCCCATACGTCAAAAGGTAAAATTGTAGTCATGAAAGCTTTGGTCCTTAATCGTATCTGAATTATGGTCTCTATGGAGTTTTAGACGAGATCAATGGGACTGGGCGAAAGTGGTCTGTATAAAATAATTTGTTTTCCTGGGTGCTCATTGACCGTGGCCATTCTGACCGAATCATATCAAATACAAATGCATCCGTAATAAGTCCTTATAGCTGAAGCCATTGACAATGTGATCAAGTTGGTTTTCACTGAAAACTTGGTAGCAGCTTGTGTATCGATCGAAGCACTTCATATTGTAGTAGAATGTTCGTTCGATCACTTCACTGTTCATGCTTGGATCCGCTATTTAATTCCCCAAGGTCTGATCGTGGTCCGTCAGTTTGAGCACTGATTGAGCGACATTCAACACAGATCACTTAACCGATAGCTACCGACATGTAAGTAATGATGATGACAATTGCAACTATCACATTTTCACAGACATTGTAGCTAACCCCCTTTGAAGAGAAACACCAGACTCGGTTTTCGGTCTTAGTAGGGCTCGTCAGTAGTGCATATTCTTGTGGCTGCCAGGGACTAGTACTCCAGCCACAATTTCATGAGGCAAACGTGTTGGCTACTACGCCATTTGTCTCACATTAAAGACGACTGAATTATCATATTTTAGGGCTCATACACATTCACATGTGAATAGTGCTCACTTCAAAACAAAGTGGATATTCAGTCAGCGAACAGTGTGCGTAGAAGTGCGGCGAATGATTAGGGTGATTCGATTCCTTTTCCTAATAGGCTAAGCTGTGCTAACTCCCACATCCATTCTTCGTCCCAAATGCCTGTTCCATGAGGGCTGGATTCTGCAAACTACCCAGTCCATTCTCTTGTTCTTCAGTCTTTTGACTGATTTTGAATCTATATGCGACTAAATAAGTAGGCAATCCTGATGAAATCAGTAGTGAAACCTCATTCGTAGAGTTATAGATTGGAATTAAACAGACACCTTTTGTATCCTTTCAAGCAGCTATCCGTCAAAGTCAAAGCTAATAGCAAGCACTTGTGATCAAACATTTAAACTAAACATTATTACTAGTTTCTCCGAATTTGAACGACTGGGTTATGATACGGATGTCTGTGCATCATACGGCTGGGTGACATTCTCTATTCTTGCAATATTTTCTACCCCCCAGCTGCTCAACAAGACTTGGACTATCTGCACGATTTAGAATCTCGCTTGGAGTTGGGTCAGCTTCAACAGCAGTTATACCTTGAGTTATGCAACGTGTTACAATCAAACACCATGACGTTATCCTCGTCGCCATCAGCCAGAACGCGTGGCTCACGTGTGGGATCACCAATTGTAGCGGAGAACGAACTGCATGAAGCCGTATTCCAACTAGCTCATGGACCGTTGCTTAATTTGAGCGAGATGTTCACTGATTATGCGGATAAATTTGGATTGCACGAGTCAAAACTGACTTTGCTGTGGGCCGCGGATTCACAGGTATGAGACAGCTATCTTGGTATGAGAATACATTTTTTCCCGCTTAAGCAGCCTGCCTGCTGCCTATTCATATTTTTGCAACTCCCCTGATGATCTTAACTATCTATCCATTTCACCTAATGGTGTCACTGTGGGGGCGGTTGTTCATGAGAATGGTGGAAAATGGTGATAGGCTCGGTTAGCCAAGCTTTGCATCCCATGTTATATCTGTCGAGAGTCAGTTAGTTCATTTGAAACACTGGTTAGCGAAGCCCCACGTACAGTAACTGTTATTTTCTGTTTCCGACATTTTTGATCCCAAATTTACTTAGTGCTGATGACGTAGACCTCTGTCCTCACTGTTCCGAGTCGAATCACAAGCATTTCTGTTTAGGGGTGGATAACCTGGTCTATGATAACGCGGATCCCACTGCTAACTTCCTTGAATGTACCTGTTTAGATTTGGAAAGGTATTCGGCTTCCAAATGTGACTCCACACATTAAGGAAGCGAAAAATGGATATCTGATTTGTTTTCTCCCCTTGGATGTACCGCACAAGTTGAAATCTCCGCTTTTATATCCTTAGACGCTTGTTATCTTAATTCATCGGATTAATTAAGCTACCTGGGATGTAGCTAATTTTTCCAATGCTCCTATGTGGTGACTTTCATATCCCAATGTTGTCTATCAGCATTAATCAGTTGTCAGTAGGTGTGGTCATGTTTAGTAAGAAGTTATCTTTCTTGTCTTTACATCGTATGACGTTCGATTTTACATGAGACACAGGGTCATATTCGGGCTAGATACTGTCAAACTGTGGTCGTGTGTCCGCCTGAAATCCTCCAGTTTTCATGAAAGTGACGTGGAACTTTGCAATATTACATTAAGACGACTCTGTGTACAGCATTACTCACGAGCTATTGGTTTTATTGGCCTCAAAATCGGTGTTGAGCAGATTTGCTTGTTTTTCTGTCTTCTTCACAGAACCTACTTTTGTTCATCCGTGGTCATAGCTGAGATTAGCATTATCGGACTGCCCATAGTTGTACAACAGAATTTTTCGAAGCGGCTTGATATTGAACTCATCATCCTGAATTCGACAGTTGATATAATTACCTTTTTTAATGAACCACGCTGCACTCTTTGTTTTACTATCAACAGTGGGCACGAACCGAATTAGTTGTTCGTGTTTTTTATTGTTTTGTCTCAGTATAACTGTGATGAGCATATCTGACAGTCGGATAATGCATTGGTCAGCATCGGAAAACCCCACTTGTTAATGTAAGACGTTACAGTGTACAGTCTCACACTCGAAAAATATGCACCGAATGCAACGACTTTGCTCCAGCTCCCTGATCCTACTAGGTTTGTTTCCATTCGCCAAATCACTCTCTGGTGCAAGCTACTGAAGTTTACATCTCACACGTTGCAATTTATTCATGTTGCTTGCATGTAGTTACCAATATGTGTCCACTCAGTTTCCCCCCTCATCACTTGTCTATTTTATACAGGACGTTGCACTAATAAAGGCAATCTGGCGTGATCTATTACGCCAGCTCCTTTGCTTTGGCACTTCTTCTCCTATCCGTCAAATGGACGCTCGGGGGTCCAGACATAGTCCACCTATGCGTGGCAGTGCACCAACTTCAGGTCGGCGACATGGTGCAGACAACGATCGACAGCGATTGATCGAACTGGCTTTAATAGAATGCCTGTCACGCTTGGGCCATCGATTCTCCGTAGACGGTGGTTTGTTGTCAGTCAAATCACAAAATTTCTTCCCGCTACGTACGTGTAACTAGTGTGTGTGTTTGTGTGTGTGTATGTGTGTAAAGCGATAATAGTGGGCGATTGTTGCAGCTGTGCGCTGAGCATAGCCTATTTTTAGCCAGCATTAGTTTCAGGCATCGTGCACGTTATTGCTATACCTGGCGCCCGACTTCTCCGAATCAGGTTTGGTCTCAGATAGACCACATAGCCGTTAGTTATAAGTGACGTGGTTCTATTCAAGACTGTCGCTTTTATTGGAGCACATATTTGAATTCGGATCATGCGTTGGTACGTTGTCCTTTTGTTCTTACCTTTGCTGGGAAACGACCTCATCGGCAACAACAATTAGCTGCTGAGAAGTTGGCTTCACTATCAGTAAACCGTAAGAACCAAACCAGCTTAGAAAGCTACCTTAGTGGTATTCACTCCCAAGATCTTAATAGCTGCTGGACTCACATTTCACAGGTCATTCAAAAAGCAGGTATTGTAGCATGCGGCACAAGGGTACATAAGTTTAACAAACATTGGATTTCAGAGAAATCTCTGGAGTTGTTAGAAGCCAGACAGAAGATTCCTCCTGGTAGTTCACATAATGAGTCTATAAGAGATATCCGTAGGAAGCTGAAACTTAGTATAAAGACTGATCGTGAGGCTTGGTTTGTGGAAAAAGTTAAGGAAATGGGAACCGCCATTGCGTCAGGAAACATTGGCAAACAATTTAAGCTGATCCGTGCCATTGGTCGAAGGCGACCGTTTGTCAGTGAAGCTATCAGCGAGGCAAATGACACACTCTTCTATAATAAGTCCACAAGGTTGGAGCGTTGGGCGGAACACTTTGAGGGTCAATTTGGCTGACCTCCTGCTTCTACCGTGCTGCCGCCACAAACTTCTGATGTAACGCCCTGTTCGGTAGATTTAAAACCACCCACTGAGACTGAGGTTCGCAATTGCTTTTCGGCTCTCAATCTTAATAAGGCTGCTGGTCTAGATGATATCGTGCCGGCACTTTTCAAAGAGAGTGGAGAGGTGTTAGTTGAGGCCTTGACTCAGCCGTTTCAACTTGTGTAGAGGGCGGAGACCATCCCTCGGTGCTGGGGTCACGCGATAATAGTTCTCATATTTATAAACGGAGCCCGGGGTTCTTGTAAAAAACCATAGGGGGATTAATTTTCCCCCAGTCATTTCAAGGGTTCTGGCATCCATTATACTCCGTCAACTCACTATGGCTCTAGAGGCAAACATTAGGGAAGAACAGGCAAGGCTTCGTCCTGGCCGGGGATGTATAGATCATATTTTTACCCTTCGTCAAATTTTGGACCAGCGTCATATGTAACGTCGGCCAACAATCGCCATATTTCTCGACTATAAGGTTGCGTTCGATTCGGTGGATCGATCTACACTTTTAGAGCCGCTTAAACGCAGTGGTGTACCAACCAAGTATGTGAACATACTGTCGGCACTTTACTCCCATCACTTTGGCTCAGGTTAGGGTTTACGATGAGCTGTCTGACAGTTTCAGCACCAGAAGCGGCGTTCGTCAAGGCTGTCCCCTTTCACCATTTTTGTTTAATTTCGTCATGGAGGACTGTTTGAGTCACTCGAATGGTGCTGGTGTGGACCTCCTACCTGGTGGAAGGCTGACTGATCTTGATTATGCTGACGATAAGGTGTTACTGTTTGACAACTTTCAAGCGGCACAAGCAACGCTGAATGCAATTTCGCGTTCTGCTAAGTACTTCGGAATGCGCTTTGCAGCCTCGAAATGCAAAGTGTTTCTGCAAGATTGCTGTGATTTCGTAGGTTTAATGTTAGATAATGAAGTCATGGGGGTTGTTGACCGGTTTGTATACCTGGGAAGCTGCATCAGCGGCGGCGGCGGGGGTGCGGGGAATGAAATAGAGGCGCGTATTTCCAAGACTAGGGCGGTGTTTACTAATCTGAGACACCTATGGCGACAGAGAGGTATTTCCCTGAAACTTAAGGGTCACGTATATCAGACAGCAGTGGGAGCTGGATTACTTTACGGTTGCGAAACCTGGCCGCTCAGGGTAGAGGATGTGAACCGTCTTCAGGTATTTGACCACTCATGTCTGCGTTCAGTCGCTCGTATCGAGTGGCACCAACGAGTGAGCAACGAGGAGGTCAGGATGAGGGTATTGACACTGATTGTCAGGCGAGTTCTTCTGTTCAATCACTACATTTGCACAGATTTAGATGGTTAGGTCATGCACTAAGGATGCCAGCTAGTCGTTTGCCACACCGAAGACTGTTTGCTGACGCTGCGACCGACTGGCGTAAGGTACGAGGTAAACAGATGATGACCTGGCGTAGACAATGAAATCGTTCACGAAGGGGTTGGGTACTGTAGGTCGGGTTCGTCTCCCGCATTGGAGCCCTCGCGACTCACAGAGTCGGTGGCTTGAGACGCTAGGCGAGATGGCGGCTAACCGAGGTCAGTGGCGTGATTGTTGTCGTTGTTTAGCCGAGTTGTCTATGAAGTTAGTGCACTTAATGACGTGGGGTAGTGAAAGACGTAAGGAAGCTGTCTTGCTGATGACGCCTTACTTTCACTTACAGCTCGGTTGTTTGTTTGCCAGGTGTAGGCGCCTTGATGTTGTATGTTTAAATGTAGACGTAGCTATTTTTAGTGATTAGGTCCCGTCCTGTTTTCTCCTCTTTTCCTAAACGGAGTTTGCTACTTATTCGTGGTTGTGTGGCAGTTTAGCTTCAGTGTGAACCACTTGTCATATGCATCTTTTACGGTTCATTCATTTCCGAAGCATAACTGAAGGTTCGACTCCTCAACAGTGAAATTGTTCAGTTCCTATTTCTCTCCAATAGCGTTATTTCTTCCAGTCCTTTCGTTATATTTCCTCGTAACTTCGTGGCAATCAGTTGTATTCTGTATGAGTGGTATGGAACTTTTGTTAATCATGGGACGGTCCATTCGTAAAAATTTTCTAAGCCTCCCATGGGTTCAAATCAGCGATAGAAATCGTATGTTCTTATGCTGTATGTGATCCACTTGCTGAGTTATGAAGCCGTACTGGCGACGTGTAAATTTTACATTAGGACATCATTATCCAACCACTCCACTGTGTACTTGATGTTCACCAATTCGTCTAGAGGCTGGATTACTATGATGGAGTTTTCGCTAGCATCCAGCATTGACCTTCGACGCAGCCATTGAGCGTTGTAATTCTGATGCTGGTGAGTAGTATGGTAAATGTTTTGATTACGAAGATGTTCACTGGTGACAGTTTCGGACTTTATCTGGATTTTGACCTGTAACAAGAACCACATTTGCGCCATACATGTGCCGACAGTTAGGTCAGTGGGTTGTTCTGTTGCACACCCTCACTGATTCCGATCGATTCGGTCAACATACACAAATCGATCGATCGCACTCAAATCGGTCACAGTTGGCATCACTGTGAACAGCTTTTAACCGTTTTTAACCGCTCACCCAAACTGCCTCTGACTGTGCTCAGTTGGTTTCGTCCTGTTTTCGATGTTTTCATCTAATGTTACGATTGTCATTCGGTCGATAACGAATCTGTTGGAGGAAGCAGCTGATCATTTCTAGTACGATCTAATCATATCATAAAAGCAATGATGCCACACACCGACCTGCGATAGCGCATACGTCTCATTCTCCACATTGTCTACGACAGATTTTGGGTACCCTTAGAGAAGGCCCCCGAAATGCTTGAAATGTAATGTTACACTTTACTCCCAAAGTCGTGTTATTTCTCATGAATTCGATTGTTAATTCCTGAATTTTCTCGTCTTTTGCCACACGTCACCTATAAGGACGACGTTTCTTTGGTGTATGATAGTAAATGGTGTACTCGAAGACCCGCACAGTTTTCTCCCCTTCATCACAGCCCATAAAAGTGTTAGACCATGCTATCTGCGAATTCCTGTTTCTTAGAGCTTCTCGTTCTAGTTGGCCCTTTTCGAAAAGAAGTACTAGACTCGAGTTTTGCTCTTGTTAGAGCTCATCAGTAGTGCATACCCATGCCATGGCTGCGACTAGAATTCTGGCCACAGTGCCATGAGGCAACCATGTTGACCACTACCTTTTTGACCTCGCATTAGACACAACTGAATCAGCATATGTGAACACTCAGCCGCATTCCATTGTGGATAATATTCACATTACCCTATCGCCTCGAGAGGAGACATGGTAACTGTCCTGTTAACTTCGGTCGATGACCCCTGGACTAGGACTTCTCTTTAAGTTGAAATCAGAAATAATTAACTTGTTGGGCAATGTTTCGCTTACTAATGAGTAGTAGATACCGACTGGGAAGTCTACGGGAACGCGACAGCTGTGATCAATTGTGGATGATGTTCAATTTATGCAAAAACTAAAATCCCCTAATACTCATCAGTAAAGCTTCTCTGATGCATCATATACCAACTCTCCATATGCAAACGTACATAATGGTTTGCTTATTGTCATTATGGTAGGTTATTAGACGTGAATATATATTCCTTTCTTGGTTTAAGGATTACTTTGCATCTGACTGTTTTTTGTGTTTCATCTCTTTCCCTTACTTATACACTATATCTTCAACCGCTTTTTCTAAGTTACTTGTTAGCTTTTGCCACGGTGAGATCGACATCATCCGTATTATTTGTTTCCTGTTCGACTCGTTCAACTGTATATTCTAAGCCTGATTCTGATCCACTCGAATGTTGACTGATTCATTCCCAAATTTGCTGACTATCCTCGGTGGCTCATTCGTGATTTTTATTCACTCTTCTTCATGTTTATTTATGACTTAATAACGAACGAAAACTGTTGAACTGGTCTACTCAACTTATTTTGCTTGTTCTAAACTCATCCGTATATAAGGCTGTTCACATTTTTTCGACGATAATCTATCCATGTTATGACGAACACTGATTGTCGCTATGCCGTTAAAGTTCCGTATTGTTTGACTATCCGAACCGCATCATTTGTATGAATTACATGCAGATTTAAAGGTCTCTATTTATAAAAGCTGGGTCTTCTTGAGTATCTCTGACCGCGCAGCTGTACAATTGGGCAGTGTGCACGTGATTCACATGCAAGGTGCTGTTTCCCCACTGTCATTCGTAAAAGTGCCTTCTGTTATCCTCTAACCAGTAGAAAATATGATCGGACGAGTGAAAGTCTGCCCAATATGTGCAGGAAATATGTATCCTACACGGCTTTTCCGGAAAACTACATCCTCCGAAGTCCTTGCTGACATTATTTTGGCCTTTAAAAATGACAGACTCATAGTACGGTGGTTTCGTTTTGACGATCATAAAATGGACGGAGCTTGGGATCATTTAACGTGGAGGTGTCGGATAAGGTGTAAGAACACTGTGTTGGAACATCTGAATTTTGAAGGCTGTAAACATTTAGAGAGTGACTATGAGGATGTCGTTTTTTCTCTAGGTATACACCTATAGTATCCGACGGTTTAAAGATTTATCCAGGAACGTTTCAACGACAAGGGACAGTATAACAGATTGTTAGGTCAATTTGATCATGGGGTCGTATATTGTGTGTGTGTGTGTGTGTGTGTGTGTGCGCGCGCGCGTAAAACGGTCATCTTCCCGAGGTTTGAATCAACCATTTTTCGATAATGTCATCATTTTGGACTGCACCGGATAATGCTTGTGTATGTTCTCGTTGTCAGTTGAGAGTTGGAATAAGTAGGAGTTGATGTGACCCATAAAGAGTTTTACTTGGCCGATTCATCATTTGAATCTGATGGTGTGAACGAAAGAATGTTTCACAAGCGCGATAATTGCTTTGGTATTTTGAAAAGAAGGACAAAAAGACCAAAGTTAACAATCCTATCGACTCAGGAATATAATTAACTCATCCGTGTTGTGTGATTCGTAAGTTTATTTGCTAACGTAAACATGAAGGATCAGTCTAGCCTTTTGCGTGCCAAATATATCTAAGCTGGTTATAACGGTTCGTAGTGATGCAACTCGATACCGGACGAGGATGATCCAGTCGACCCTTTTTTTGCGGCTAAAGGTGTTATGAAATTCTGATCACTGTGTTCAGTCAGCCATTGTGTCATCATCGCCATCATAGGTATTAACATATAAGTGGCCCCCAGGAACATACAGACCTGTCATCCCTCACATAAAAAGGATTTGACACTTATTGAAGGCGTTCGGATACGGACCTCTGGAATAGTTATGACTCAGTAACATCCTCTATTCGAAGAAACTTGCGGAATTAGGTCAATTCTCATCGATTTATAGCCAGTCGTGAGTAGTTGGGAATTTGGTTAATTTCAAGTTAAACATTAATCACATCTGATTCCATCTTTAGTATCCGGATAGACTTTCTAGCCGGGCGTTTTCGAAAGGAAGCACTAGACTTGCATTTCGTTCCTGTCAAAGCTCCGAAGTCCTGATTGTGAGGTTATCGATTGGAACTAACAAGTAGTAACTGTGTCTCTTATCGAGATGATCGAACGAACTGATCATTACTTAGATGTTAATCGTTAAGCCTTCAGACGTGATTATTCGGTAGTGCCTAACGTAGAATCAGTGTTTAAATGATGGGTATGAAAGCGTAGCTCTCAATTCATCTCTATTCTTCTTCTTGTCCGTCCCGCTTTGTATACTCTCAGAAATAGACACTGGTTTATGAAGTTCAACTGGAATGAAGTTGTACCGAGAGCAGATACATCTGGGCTTGTTTACTTTTCACTGGTATACCGTTAATTGATTGGTTGAATGATCTTTGCTGACTTTGATTATCTATCAGACATCGACAGACCAAGATTCACACACATTGTGACATCCTTACAGTTGATGTTTTGCTTACGTTCTCGGTTGTCAAAACAACAACTCTTAGGGACCAGCACAGTTGACAGCAACTCTGTGTGATTCGTTACACATAGCTATTTTATGACGTGTATAGAAAAGCCTGTGATTATCAACCAAACTGAACCAGGAGTTATTAGTTTGACGCTTAAAAACGATGTAATCTATGAGGTTTTCAAGTGTAGGCTAACAAACGTACTCACCCTCTTTCTTGGATAATCGTCGGACTACTACAGCTTAATCATACTCTATCCAACTTTCCAGCGTCTTTCTGATCTTAATTCATCATCCGGTGTTTTCTAACCGGTTGAGACAACAAACCATACCATATTGGATTCGTGAATACCTCTCGGAACAGCACGAATAAACCATTCCCTTGTGTTGTGGGATCGTATTTGTTTGACACAAACCCTCAAATCATAGTAGGGGGAGCTTTTAACATAATTTATTCGCCACCATACACTTCTTCCGAATTCGTTATAGTGTGTATGTTATCGAAGACACAGACTGTCACAATTAAGCCATTCACATATGCTAAAATGACGTACATAAAAATGAACTCTGTTGTTGTCAACCGTGCCTAACAGTATGCGACGCTGATTCAATCTTGAAAAACGTTGAAACAGTCCCTCCTCCGCCTCCATCAGCTCAGAACACATTCTGGAAAGTGATTCTTTTTCGATTCTGAGATCTCTTCACGACCATTCTTCATAATACACGCCGTCAGGTAACCATAGCTTAATGCTTGCGGCCTTTACACATTGAGAGAATCATCCATCGAGGTAAACAATACTAATTTTCACGTGCCTACCCAATTAAACAGTAAGGGGGGGGGAACTACTTGACCCTAGCCCATCCATTGTTTGTTGTTGTGCAGTTGTGTAGTTAAACACAGGCCTAGACATTGTCAAACTGTCCAAGACTTAATTACGAGTATTCTTGACGCTTGGTTGGTGAGGAAAGTTAAGGAAATGGAAGCCGCCTTTGCCTCAGGAAACAGCGGCAAACTATTTAAGCTGATCCGTGCCACTGGTCGAAGGCGACCGTTTGTCAGTGAAGCCATCAGCGAGGCAGATGGCACACTCATCTATAATAAGTCCACAAGGTTGGAGCGTTGGGCGGAACACTTTGAGGGTCAATTTGGCTAGCCTCCTGCTTCTACCGTGCTGCCGCCACAAACTTCTGATGTAACGCCCTGTTCGGTAGATTTAAAACCACCCACTGAGACTGAGGTTCGCAATTGCTTTTCGGCTCTCAATCTTAATAAGGCTGCTGGTCTAGATGATATCGTGCCGGCACTTTTCAAAGAGAGTGGAGAGGTGTTAGTTGAGGCCTTGACTCAGCCGTTTCAACTTGTGTAGATGACGGAGACCATCCCTCGGTGCTGGGGTCACGCGATAATAGTTCTCATATTTATAAACGGAGCCCGGGGTTCTTGTAAAAAACCATAGGGGGATTAATTTTCCCCCAGTCATTTCAAGGGTTCTGGCATCCATTATACTCCGTCAACTCACTATGGCTCTAGAGGCAAACATTAGGGAAGAACAGGCAAGGCTTCGTCCTGGCCGGGGATGTATAGATCATATTTTTACCCTTCGTCAAATTTTGGACCAGCGTCATATGTAACGTCGGCCAACAATTGCCATATTTCTCGACTATAAGGTTGCGTTCGATTCGGTGGATCGATCTACACTTTTAGAGCCGCTTAAACGCAGTGGTGTACCAACCAAGTATGTGAACATACTGTCGGCACTTTACTCCCATCACTTTGGCTCAGGTTAGGGTTTACGATGAGCTGTCTGACAGTTTCAGCACCAGAAGCGGCGTTCGTCAGGGCTGTCCCCTTTCACCATTTTTGTTTAATTTCGTCATGGAGGACTGTTTGAGTCACTCGAATGGTGCTGGTGTGGACCTCCTACCTGGTGGAAGGCTGACTGATCTTGATTATGCTGACGATAAGGTGTTACTGTTTGACAACTTTCAAGCGGCACAAGCAACGCTGAATGCAATTTCGCGTTCTGCTAAGTACTTCGGAATGCGCTTTGCAGCCTCGAAATGCAAAGTGTTTCTGCAAGATTGCTGTGATTTCGTAGGTTTAATGTTAGATAATGAAGTCATGGGGGTTGTTGACCGGTTTGTATACCTGGGAAGCTGCATCAGCGGCGGCGGCGGGGGTGCGGGGAATGAAATAGAGGCGCGTATTTCCAAGACTAGGGCGGTGTTTACTAATCTGAGACACCTATGGCGACAGAGAGGTATTTCCCTGAAACTTAAGGGTCACGTATATCAGACAGCAGTGGGAGCTGGATTACTTTACGGTTGCGAAACCTGGCCGCTCAGGGTAGAGGATGTGAACCGTCTTCAGGTATTTGACCACTCATGTCTGCGTTCAGTCGCTCGTATCGAGTGGCACCAACGAGTGAGCAACGAGGAGGTCAGGATGAGGGTATTGACACTGATTGTCAGGCGAGTTCTTCTGTTCAATCACTACATTTGCACAGATTTAGATGGTTAGGTCATGCACTAAGGATGCCAGCTAGTCGTTTGCCACACCGAAGACTGTTTGCTGACGCTGCGACCGACTGGCGTAAGGTACGAGGTAAACAGATGATGACCTGGCGTAGACAATGAAATCGTTCACGAAGGGGTTGGGTACTGTAGGTCGGGTTCGTCTCCCGCATTGGAGCCCTCGCGACTCACAGAGTCGGTGGCTTGAGACGCTAGGCGAGATGGCGGCTAACCGAGGTCAGTGGCGTGATTGTTGTCGTTGTTTAGCCGAGTTGTCTATGAAGTTAGTGCACTTAATGACGTGGGGTAGTGAAAGACGTAAGGAAGCTGTCTTGCTGATGACGCCTTACTTTCACTTACAGCTCGGTTGTTTGTTTGCCAGGTGTAGGCGCCTTGATGTTGTATGTTTGAATATAGACATAGTTATTTTTAGTAGTCAAGTCACTTCCCATCCCCTTCTTTTTTTACTCTCCTTTTATATAGGTTTCTTTCTTTTTTCCTTCGTGGTTGTGTGGCAGTTAAGCATCAATGTGAACCGTTGATATATCGCTGCTTATGATGATGATGACGACGAGTATTCAAAGCTAGTATTGCACTATTAATATAATACCATTCTGTTCATAGTTCATCTGTAGAGTACGAATAAATGTCTCATCGTCGGTAATTGTTTCTCCTAAAGTCACATATTGTCTTTTAGTCGCAGTCTACCAATGTGATCTGGTTGCAGCATAACATTTAGTCCACTCCAGTTTGCGAACGGCGTTTTTCAAGACAATGCAGATTTCCAGAGGACAAAACAGCCAAAGTTAGCCATCATTCTTGAATGATCTGACTTTGTCGATCTCGATTACGCAACATGTTGCCTCCATCACGGTACCCATACATGGATGGAATGGTCAAATAAGACATGTTGACAAGAAGTGGAACGACACGGCTCAATAACAACGCTACGAAACTGAGACATGTTCATCGATGCTTATCGTTTTGACAGCATGGCTATAATACGCCACATCAGAGTCCACAAATGGCGCGATATACCCAAAAATACAGCATGACGTACCCTAGATTCTACGGAAAAGTTGTTTGGTTTTTATCAATTTTTTAGTGATTTATAAATCTGTTTCGTTCACGAATGTAGCTTTCCATTATCTATCGTTGGGTGGAAAAGCCACCATGATGATACAATACGTTAGGGAAATATCGCGTTTCTACTTTGTCCATTTGCACTCGCTGACGCATGCTGGTTCCCGGTCCAGCATTGTCTTTCAAGCACCGAAACTGTAATAAGGACGTGAGTGAACAACCTGGTGTTATCGTTCGTGGACGGTGATGGCGAAAACACTGGGACAGTGGGGCGGAGCAACTTGACCCGAAGTGTGCTTACACTCCAGTCAGTCTGATTGTGGTTCCAGTGATCCGTTAAGGTCGTTCGCTAACCTGGATCGATTAGGAGGCTTGTTTTGGGGCAAGCCTCTGTGTTTTAGTTTCCGGATTCTGTATCCGAGTCCACGCTTGGGGAACGATCCGTATGTAGTTCATGTTGGCGGCATCCGAAACGGATTAGCGTATCACAGTGACCAAAACCAAAGGACGCTTGAGCTTTAAACGACCACCTCAAGTGGCTTGCGCTACACCACTTGCGGTTCCACTCACACCACGTATCATATGATGGTTTGTGTCTCAGTTTCACGTGGTACTCTTTTGCTAAGAAACGCAGAGACTCGAGCTTACCTTTTAAAGATGACCGTTTGAACGGAATGAAAGGAGTAACCTTAATATTGACTAAGCATAACTCGCACGAGGGGACATTTCTTAGTGTATGGTGTAAGGATCTTTTTAAGTATGAAGAAACAATGACTTCGTAAACCAAATGTTTTTCTGACGTTGACGCGAACATCTCACCAACTCCTCCTGCCACGATGTGGTTTAGCTAGTTGGTGAAAGACATTGACATTGTGTTCCGTATCTGTAGGCTCCCTAAGACGGATAACAACAAATTTTGACTGATGCTACTCCCTTCGAAGAAATTCCCCTAAATAACACTGTTATTTAATGTGTCTTATTCGAGCGATCTCGTTTAACACATTTGACAGTTCTCACTCGATAAGAAAACGGCATGAATAAACTTCATGATACACTTCTGTTTGTTTGTTCGCCATACTGTCTGTCTATGTTACTCAAAGTAAAGTGGGATTCATATGTCCTAATGACTGAATTGCATTATTCAGTGCGTCATGGACAATTTCACACCACACATTCAAATCCTGATTTTGTTATTGTTAACGTTCAACAAAGATATTTACCCAGACCAGCTACATCCTTCGATCTCTTTCATTGTTCTTGTGGAAGTCGATAATTACACTTTTTTTTTCTTGGATAGCCACCTCTAAACTACTATTTCCCGAATCTCCATCTTGTTACTCAGTTGTTGTTTTTTCATATGCACGTTCATTTTTTTGGCTATCTGATCTTGCTATAACCCACTATTTTGTTTGTTAGCCTTCTAAACTAGATTTTGCTTAGAAATGCTTCTATCTACAGCGGACATTGGCATGCAAATTTGCACCTCACTCTTTCTCTCTGCACTGAATGAGTTGTTTTCCATGCAATACAGTGATCACTTTATTTGGTAACGCACTTAGCTAAGGATACCAGTGAGTGGAACATGAGAACGGAAATATGGATTCATGAGCGTGAGAAGATTGACGTGATTTGTGTGCGTGTATAAAAAGGTTGACCTCTGGTGTATACACGAGCCATAAACGAAAAGTTTGTGATGATGATGATTCATCTCGACTCGGATCTGTTCGTTTCCTGACTTACTCTCTCCAACAATGAGGACAGTGTTTGTCTGTGTTTGTCTTCAGTAGATGAATTCAGGTGCTATGCCTTCCAGTTGTTAATAACTGGAATAGCTGTTCTAAATTTTCATGCAGCATGAACGCATATTTTGAGTACAATAGAAGTGACAAAAATAAACTAAGTCGCTAACAATCCCCGTTCTTTTCTGAGGAACTCTACATTGTTTTTACCATTTTTTCATGTTTTCTTTGATAATCCCAATCAGGAGAAATCGTCTGTATCCTGGAGTACTATGCGATTCAACATAAACTACCTCAAGCATGGGTTCCGACAGTGCTGCGAGACACAAGACTACCATGCAGTTCCAACATTCTAGATGCCTATGATACATTGCTACATTCCAAAGACTCTTTCTGGCGTTTGGCGGACGTTCGCAGTCGTTTATTTGTTGCGTTTGTCACCGTTATTGAGGACTTCTTGGGAACTGTTTCTATGCAATTGCCGATGAGACAACGCATGCTCCAAATCGGACACATATTGGATCGGGTCACGGGCAATCTGGTAGATCTCAGCGCCGAATCTACCAAGTCTGTGGCAGATTTGGATGTGGATGTCGGCAAGGGTGAGGTGCATCGAACACGAGTGATCGAACGCCTTCGCCGAGTTCATGATCAACTACAGCGCTATCATCGATGACAGTAATCGGAAGCGACGTGTTTTTTGGCAGCGACGGTGGCATGCAAACTATAATGCATTTCTCACTCATTCCTTTGTGCAAAATGAAGAAGTTTGGTTATAAATAAGTTGTATCCTAACACATATATGCGTGTCCACGTTTTTTGATATATAGCTTGGTATACCGAACCTAGTTATTTTCGTGCATATTTGGGTTGTTTCGAAGCTCGCCATTAAAAATTCGCCTTCTAACCGCATCGATGTTTACTCGTCAGCGCCACTTGATTTGTGTAATTAGGCGTTCGTTGTTTGAAAACATTTCTCTTTCTTCCTCCGGAGCAACCAAATTTAGTAGCCGTAACGGTCATCTTACAATGACGTCACTCTGACTCCGGAGATAGCTTTGATTGGTCAAGATCTCATTGTCCTTGAGGATGTGAACCTCCGTTTAATTTTTTATGTGCCTGCTTCGTAAATCCACGAACCAGCCAAAAACCTCTGTAATTTTATTATCCAAGGATAAGTACACATGATCATAACATCTTTTGAGTTGTCCTTTTTTCGTGCTGGTTCTCAGTGCTAACAAAACCCATCTAAGAGAGTAATACGGTCACAGGTTTCAGTCTGAACTTTCTCTTATGTAGGTTTTGGAAAACCTGAAGATATTTAGATTTATGTACTATCCTGTATGTCACAGGGTGACAAACAATCAGAAACTGTTTAAATTTTCTAGATGATGCTGTTAAGTACATTCCGGGGTATTTATTGTCATTCGGACAATTGACTACACTTATTTATGTTACTTGCAAATTGTCCGATGGCAACACGTTACATAGGTACCTGTAACTGAGTTTGTTCGTTTATGTTTGCACAACATCCCTCCTGATTGTTCAGCGTGTTTAGTGATCCGAACCAACAATTTTCATACTTGTTTCGCCTGATTCATTTGTTTTACCTGTACACACAACGTGTGACTGGGACTGTGATTGAATTGTTTTGCATCTTCTCTGTAAGCATCACTTAGTATCATGATTCGAATCTTGTTCACTCAATGCTGTGTTTGTTGTTGACAACGTATTCGGTCATCCTTGTTTTGCTGTCGGGAGAGTTAGTGATATGTACTCGATCGTGTGATTTTGTTCGTCAAATTAGCTTTAGCGGTAGGATGGCACACTCTAACTGTTTGACTGCTGCTGCCATCTTTGTTCATAAGTTCGCAGTTGATCTCAATCTATCTAACTGCATTAGCTAGCAGTTTTGCCGATTGATTATCTGCACAGTTAACGTTACGCTAACTCTTTTTGTCAGGTAATTGAGAATCATTACTTCTCCATATATTTACATCAGCAAATGCGAATATGGAACTTGGAGTAGCTCTAGGAATTGAGTCAAGCTATCATTGATCCACAGAAGCGCCATCTGTAGAGAAAACATTTAAGAAAGAATCCATCGAATAGAGAAATATGTATCCATGCAAATGTTCGTATAATTTTGTTGTTCCATTTCAAAACCACGTCGAATTGGTTCGCTTTCAGGTCGTTTTGCGTCGCGATCTGAATTGCAAGTAAAGTGGTTTACGGGAAGATATAATGAGATCCTATTCACTTCACCTGCGTTTGGTTTCACAGCTAATTCCTGCATCAATCAATATTAAGTGGGACTGTTAAGCGGGGTAAAAACGACCGATGCTCAATAAATCAATTTTCCACTATCTACGCCCATTTACTGAACAAGGAATACGCCTATGCATGTATATTACGAATAACAGGAAAATTCTACTATTTCCTGATGTCAACTCGTAACCAGACATCCTACGATCGACTTCGTCCTGTTTTTGATTCATCAGATAGAAATAAACTGGACGAGATTAGAGATACCAACTCTTCATGTTACTAGCCGAGACTGGGTGAGAATAGTTACGAGGTAGTTTGTGAGGTAAATTGAACATTTGAAAACAGTTAATCGAACTAGGTTGGATAAGCGTTTACGATAGTAATGTGTCAATTTCAGTTGGAAGGTGCCACTGAAAAGCAATAAAACCAGTGAGGGGAAATGTAGCAATGAACAATCTGATTGATTAAACTAATGAGTGTATGAACATATTTAGGATACCGAGCAAGGTGAGTAAGATATCGAATTTTGAAAAGGGATTCCGTGGTGTAAAACATCTCGGCACCAAGGAATAACTACTAGTTGTTTTATTCACATACCGTTTGGTTGTAATAGTGGCTACGTATTTGTACACCAGGGAATTCTGTTTCAGATGTCCGGAAAATTCCCCAAACAGACCAGCCGAGTAATACCATTTGGATTTATTGTTTTTGTTTTTATTGGATTTGCACAACCGAAAATGGCATTGTTAGTATGCTTACAAATAAGTTGTCTTCGCTAGGGCCAACAAGTCAAAGTATGGAATGAATGTGGTACTTCAGAGTGCACCTTGGTCGGGAGCTGACAGTGTGTTACCGAGCTCAAGAGTATGGACTCAGCCATTTCTGACGTGTTATAACTAGACAGCTACAAGACCGTTAAGTTGGATAGTGTAAACGGAGCATCACACAACCTATTGCAGCTATCGCATTCTCACAGACTTTTCCGCCAGCCTCTTTCGAACAGAGGCCCTAGGCTCGATTTCCGCACTTGATGGGGTTTGTCAATAGTGCATCTCCTTCCCAAGGCCGCGATTTAAACTCGATGTGGCGCTTCCATGAAGGTTGCTGTGTCGCCTCTTTTGGGCGTATTTACGAAATGTGACGTAGACGCTGACGAACTTATCCGTTCTGTCGGGGTTCGTACGAAAGCAGGTCTATTGGGGAGAGATGTGAGACGCCTTTGCTTATTAGAAGAGCATGACTGTTAGACACTACGGTTCGCTAGTTACCCAACGCATATCATGTGGATAGTTATATTAAGTATAGATAGGGAGCCAGAACTGTGCAATACTACCAGTGGCCTGTCAGATACAGACGAATTTTGACAGACGCTATAAACTTGTTGGCCTCTGAACTGAGAAAGTCTGTTCCCACTGTTTGCATTCCCTATTTTTCTCACCAACCTGACATTTGATCTCAATACCTTATCCATCCCGTTTTTATTTTATGGAACTAATTTGTCACTAATCGTTTGCGACGCGAGTATTCTTAGTTAATCTGGACTACTTGCGTGACGGTTCACTTTTGATCTTGCTGGTCCCGTTGGGTAGCCATTGATTTTGTTGAACGAAACTATGGTTGTAAACGATTAAGGTTTACCTGTTGTAATTATTGATGTATTTTATTTAATAGTGCCGTAGAAATATTTGGGTCCAATCTTGTTTTCAATTTGAGGATCTGTTAGGAGACGCATCTCCTAACGAAGCAGCAAAGGCGATCGATCTGGCTTCGAGTTAATTGATATGTGATTTTAACTCACTCAGTCCATTAAGCTCAATTAGATTGCAGCTGCGCGATCGAACGCCTGTACATCATGTGAACTGTTCTTACGAGTGCATTTCCAAATGTCCCCCCCTCTGTTAAACCCATAAATGTAGAGCCTCTGTGGCCTAATAAACTCGCCTCGGAATTTTCAAATAAACGCTGTTGCCGCACCTATTCTTCTCGGTTCTGGGGGCAAACGATTGGGCTCGTATTAGGGGACGATCCAATAGGATCCGTTTTCGGTTTACGGGTAACTCGCCGATCAGACGTGGATCGTTACAATGGTGTTGCTTAGTTTGTCCAGCAAATGCAAGTTTTCTATACCGTTTAATCAGGAGAGATTCTGATTGGGGTAATCAGGTACGTGAATTTACCGCACGTCTTGACGCTGTTTAAAATAGTCGCGCAGCACATTTAGATAGTCACGGAATGCCACCGAAGCATTCTTGATAGCTCTTTCTGCTGTCTTCACTTTGGACTTACCGTTCGATCTGCATGAACGACGCAAGCTTAACGTAATTACTGAAAATGGTGTTTACTCGCAGTCCAACTGGTGTCAACCGTGTTACTGTACATTGTGTTGATACTGCCTTTGGCGCCTGTTTGTACATGTATTTTAAATCTTCTCTCGGGTAACGAACATTTCAAAGATAGATATGAATTGCCTATGCGATAGACAACTTCCTCCACCTCAGCGTCATTGCTTTCACTGACTTTCCCTTAGCTTACATTTCCCAGCAAATCTCCATCATGGAGTCCCCCAGTAAAGCTGCTTTAAAAAGGTTGTACCGAGACCGGTCGCTTGACCTTGAGAGAGTGACAACAGCCGATGCGAGGCCTCGGCAATCGCATGGGCTTGTCAATCGTACGCTCAGGCGAAAGTCGGTCAATTATGCGATCACGCTGTGGGCAGTTGGTGCCACAAGGTGGGCAGTTGGTGCCACAAGGTGGGCACCTCAGTTGTTTAGTCTGAATGCAGCCGACAGCCCATAAAATTGTGGGCTATAGCGATGGAAGTGGTTTCCCGTTATGTTCAGACAGCACATCCTCTACGTGGCGCAGACTGGCTATGGATGACATGGACATGTTGATGCGCAGGACATCTACAGTAAATCTACTCAGGGTGAATGTAGGCTTGAAACGGAAATATTCGTCGAACCCTCGTTGCACCACGAGGTTTGTATGCTGTTGTATGGTGCCGGGGAGCGTTACAGGTTATCCCAGGCGAATATGGAATCCCTTGTTAGCTTACTCGACACTCGCAAGCTTTATAAAAAGGAACATTCCGTTGGGTTTCTTTGAAGCACTAGATTCAAAACCATTATTTTCACGGCTACCGTGAGTCGAAGAAGGTTTTGCTAGACACCAAGTCAGTAAATACGGCCGTCCTAGAGAAATTACGGACCCTTTTGCTCACTCGGAAAATTTTGAGGTCTTGATTTCAAACGGCAAGAGAACCTATGATCTCTAATTTACACCTACCACCCCCGAACAAGCAACATCTCTGAAAAATTACCGCAACCTCATGTTATGTACAAAACAAATCTGACAAAGTCAGTATCGAACTTTTGATGGTTGCCTACCATAAGTCTATAATGTTTTGTTATACCTAGGTGAGATGTAGTCGCCGTTTGTCTGATGATTGAGTTTTGAAGCCGATAGACGATTTATGGTGCAAAAGAAACCATACGGAAAGATTGCTTTCCTTGTCATTGTGGATTTACACCTGAAGAAAAATCTACCTTACCGGGGAACGCCCCGTAAAACCGGTTCTCGTTTACCACAAGGGATTCATAGAGTGGTAATCTCGTGTGAGACAGGTTTCTACTGTAATGGCATGAACATGAGGTTACTTTTCAAATACACAGCTTTCGGTGCACGTCGAGAGGATTATCTGTTTATACTTGAGAAAAAGTTCTGACTGTTGTAGTCTTGAATGACTGCACTTGTTGCACGGAAACTGTGGGTGCATCAATTATTATTGTGTTATTGGGCGTTCACTTGTGTGGAAGACATCATTCACCTTTGGATGTTCCATCATTTTTACAGCCCAATACTACCGTCTCTGATAAAAGTATAAAGTGCCAAACAGAAATGCACTTTCACTCGACTTGTGCACAAAAACCTAATATGTGGCTCCTGCGGTTGTTCATTGCAACGAAAAGTTCGTGTGTTTTGAGTTATGTGAATATCTTTGAATTCGTGCGGTTTTTTCCTTTCATTATACTCGGTGAGAGTATTTCTTTCAAGGCTGTTGTTATTTAAATAAACAGCTCGACTCTCTTCCTAAAGTCTTCCATATCAAAGTGAGTGGTTCCATTGTTTTTTATTGAAAAAAAAATTCGTGAGGTATCAATGCACTGACTTCAATTTTGATGTAATTTACGACATATATGTATGTTTGAGAGCCTACTTCAACCGCTGAGAACTAATTAATCATACTTCAATTGTTGACACTGACATTTTGGAAATATGAATTCCAATTCTACATGAGTAGTTTAACAGATTTGTTAACGCCGAAGAGACCCAATTGTTAAATATCTGGGCTTCAGTTAGATTCAAATCAACGAGAGGAACAACATTTCCAAGGGAGTTAAGCGCTCTACCACTTGAGCTATGAAGCCATACCCCCACAGGTTTCACATATAACTACTGTGAGCTTTATTCCGACAGTGCTGTTGATGGAATCCAAAGTGAATTGCTTGGAGAAACTTGTCAATGCAATCACTCCTCTGAATTATTTGGTTAGTGGGAAGCGTAAGTGACTGAGACCAAGTGTACAATTTCTGATCTCTCGATGTGGATTCGTTGCTCAGATAATAGATCGCTTGCTGTGTTTGAGCAGTCAACTTCTGTTGCCGATAACCAGTTTTTCACAATTGGTTTTCTTCGAAGTTTCAATTACGTGAAGGTAGATAAAATGATCCCTTTTGACCGTTTTAGGTAGTAAAAACTTTTAGTCAGTGTAGGTCTATTGAAGAGTGAATCCCCATCTACAGTGTTAACAGGCTCCGTCGGAACCTCAGTGATTGTCACATGGTTCCTCTCAATAACACACCCACGCAGTTATTTGCAGCTTACGTTAATTGAGGGGGTGGATACGGATCTCGATTGATCCGATGGAAGCTTGAATCAATGAGTTGTGGAAGTTGTTACTTCGTGTTTTCTTTGGGTAGCCAATCAGAGCTGCAAGTGATCAAGATTAAACTGCGAAGGTCCGCTGTGTATGTGCTGCCGATTCATTTGGTTAATAGTCGTTCCTTTTGTGGCTCTATCAATGTAAAGGAGTAAATATAGTGACATAGTAACAGTAAATCCTGCGCAGAACCAATGAGAAAGAATTTTTGACTCCTGCTATCTTTATGAGTAAAGTGGCGACTAAACGGTAGCTCACGGACTCGATCGCCACAAGAGAATTCTACGCATCAGGGTGTGGACCTATCCAGAATTAAGTGTATTCCCCCACAATCTCTTATTGTTATGGTGTACTCCCATTTGTTTGTTTTTACACCGT
The DNA here is from genome assembly GCA_014338405.1 of Paragonimus skrjabini miyazakii. Lineage (NCBI taxonomy): Eukaryota > Metazoa > Platyhelminthes > Trematoda > Plagiorchiida > Troglotrematidae > Paragonimus > Paragonimus skrjabini miyazakii. The sequence continues at coordinate 90,824 of JTDE01000584.1, forward strand.
TCAATTTAATTGTTTGCTCTGCTGTTTCGTTAGAAGTCAGTTGCGAACGGTTGATTTCCGTGTACAGATTCCACTTAGTTGTAAATTATACATATTTGTTGACTATTAATTTATTATGTACAGAACCAGTTTGATCTGAGAAAACCTTCATTCTTTCATCTTGCTTTACCCGAATCACGGGGTTTGCAGCTGCATAGATAGGTAACGTATAACCGTGAATCCTAACAGATTCTACAGTAACCGAATAAAAACGGCTTCCGATAGTGGGAACAAGATCATCGAAATAGGGAACGACTGTGCGGACTGCGCGTACATGACCACGATGTGAATGGGGCATTGCGCGACTGCGGGAGAGGCTACGGGATGATTGTTGATCTAACACGTTGGGATGACTAGCTAACTATACAGTTAACAGATGGGACGCATATGTGGGGCTATAAGGGAAGAACGTTACGGCATGATAAACGTAACTGTTCGTCAGCCGATTATCTTTAACATCCCTTTACATAACAGTGAAAGAGATAGAGGAAAACAAAATGTTGAGTTCATTGGACCACTCTGACAAATTGTGTTCCGTTATGACAACAAGGTCTTGGTTTCATTAGCTTCCATCTGAGATGGTGTCCAGGAAATGGACTTCCACAATTACTTACGTGACGAAACCCATCGCTTCATTCCGTTTCAGTCTGGTTTACGGCAGATGCTAATCTATGCTTCCAAGCTTCCTTCCGAGCATCCATCGGAAACCGGTAAAATTGTTGCATTTAAAAGTTTGAGTTGCCTACACAGGCACTATTCCATGTGGTATGACATTACTGTGAGTTAAGTCGGTACAGCATACTTGCTTCATTGGTAATTTAACTTTGTGTGACGTTTGAAGTATTCTTACAGTCTGATCGTGTTAGCGTCAGTGTCTCTCTTTGCCAATAACTTTCAATCTTTCTCACGAGGCTCACATGTGAAAACATTCGGATCACCGTTCAATTGACGATCTGTTGTGACTTCTCCGTGAACGGTTTGGAACATTACTTGACAGCTTTGACCCACCTGACATCTGAATAACCCCTGACATCATTGTCTAGCCAGGCAACGTGCCTGTTGAAGGGGACAGTACATGTATGTGATCAAATTCCATAATGAGCCATCTGCTCGTAGAGTTCCATGTGTGCGTTTCGGGTAATACGGCCACAACATCTGATCAATGTCATACAGTTCTCCCTCGTCTACCCGTCACCCTAGACTTTCATTAACATACTAACCATAATGGATCCTCGTAACTGCTCCCTTACGAAAGTGTACGGTTCATCTTTTACGTTCCTCCATATGCATGCACACACATGTACACAATTGCTCACTCACGCGAACCGTTCCGTTTCACACTTGCCGGTTGCAAAAACCACGTGCACACTCTGGCTAGCGCACCCAGACATGTCCTTTTCTTATCGACTTGTTATTGGTTCATCGATCCGTTTGCTGTAAACTCTAGTCATTGTTACGTGTAAGTCACTTTCATGCTGGCTCAACCAGGTTACACAAGGTTCCTCCTGCATCCCTTCACTTCTCACTTCAGTGCGTAGTACAGACATAACAGAAAGTCTGCTCCGGTGAGTATGGTGACGATTGCCGAGGTGACGATTAAACTAGGATGGATTGCACCGACGTGCTCTCTTTAGCTGTAAGCACAACGGTATTCGTCCGAAATCGATTAACGATATTCGTTTCTCGCAAGTCTATCTGCCAGCAGAATGTTTGTCAGAGGCCAAACACAGCCAGAAACTACTGCTAAAGACATACACAGAGTGCCAATAAGATCAAATTCACATACCAAACGGGAATCACCGTTGGCTGTCAAAATTACCCTCAAATTATAACCGAATTGGCATAATCAAACCGTTACACGCACATAAACTGATCCATTCTACACTCTGTCGCATACTACCATGCTTATGCATTCCATGGTCAATCCAAGGTCAGAGTATGTCTGGGTTTCGATGGTTTTCTAACTCTGTATGGCGACAATGAGGGTAAAAATGCAGCCCATTGGTAGATGGTGTACAGGATAGAGTCGGTTCTTACAAGTGGACGAACTACTTCTCATATAGCACAGTGTGCTTCTCCGACATGCATGGGTGACTGTTTTCAGTTCGGTTAATTCGAGAGAATTGCTATTCGCTTATGGGTCATTCATGAAACTAACTCCATGCTAACAGTATGTATGGAGTTAAGGTACCAGTTTAACTTCAGGTCACGTATGTTAACTCAGTAGACTTGATGTTTCCAACTGGCACGTCTGTGGTAACAAACCAGCACTTCATACATCATAATAATTCCCCAGGAACTGGATGAATTATTAAAACTAGATCCACATTCATTAATGCTGCGTCGAAATGGAGCTAGGTGTAGCTCCAAGTAGGCTCAATAACGGTATCTACACAAAATTTCTTTACAAGTAAACGATAATTTCCACGAAATCAAAAAGGTGATACTCATAGAACTTGTAACAATGTCTTGAATACACGATGGCTCTATTTGATTTGATTTAAGTGACCAACGTTGACGGTTGAGTCAAACAACCTTTGATAAGAGATCAATATTTCAATGCATCCACTCTTTGGACAAAACAGCTTTTCGAATCGATTTGCTCAGTTGAACGTATCGTTTATACTTCCGCGGTCATCCCTTTGCAGATTTTAGTGAACAAGTGGTTATGCGTCGTCCACTAACAATTTAAAGTGCCTTTCCTGAAGAACAGTCGAAATGATGTCCCAACAGACATCGGACTGAAAAAACGCAGTACGGTTGGGAAACAAACTGTATACTTCCAACAATGCTTCGAAATATGATAAATGGTTGGCTCTAACCTAAACTGGAACCAACGGCAGCAACTAAGAGTGGCAAGAAGGGGAACGCGAGGTAGGCTCCTGGCTACTCGACATCACTCAAAGAACGTCAAGCAGGAAAATGCGTCAAACTTTCGAGCGTGTCAAACAACGCTCGAAAGGATACAGATCAAACGACCCTGAAGATTAGAGTAATAGATGAGCCGTTAGGAAAAGGGCAAGCACTCGCTGCGTGCAATTAGTTACACGACCGAAGCGAGTAGCACTGAGTTTTTATCAGGCTTCCTATGGCAGACGTACACAAAAGTATGTATACAGACAAGCGAGAAAACACGGCTGTAGACGGGATCCTTAGAGAAGCCACAAGATCGCTGGTCACTGCAGTTAACAGCTCAAAAAAGACTATATTCCTAACTCTACGTTCTTATCTAAGGATCTGTTACCTTCAGATAAGAGTACTAAGGTACGGTTTGCTCGTAGCAACTAAGTCAAATGTCTAGGATTCACATTACCTAAGACGAGTTGAAGCGTTACCAATAGCTGTACGCACTAAGTGTTCACAAGCTGTTCTCAAGCCATAAAGCATCATTATGTTCAAAAACATTTCACATGATCTGAATGGAAATTCCACCTCTCAGTCTGATTTCTACTCCTAACCTAGCTCATCTATCGTGCAGATCGTCCCTGAACTATGGTCCCGTATAAAAAATCTGGGGTCCACACCACAGGGCTTGCCCGACGGGCATGCCTGCTGATCGAGACGAGTAGTAGAACAGACACAACACACCCCTGAAACCACAGCGAAATTAGCCCGCTCTGCGTAGAGTGAGGGTGGGATTGCACCCACATTTCCAGCACGGTGGCTCGACTCCATCATCCCAGTGTTTCGGCCATCACGGTCCACGAACGATGACACCAAATTGTTCACGCAAGTCTCTATTGCCGTTTCGGTGCTTGTAGGACAACACTGGACTGGGAACCAGTCGGCGAGTGCAAATCAACAAAGTAGAAACGCGACATTTCCCTAACGGACTGCACCATCACGGTAGTTTCCAATTTATATGTAACTGCGGTGAAACTTAGACAGAACCGAGGGGTGTTTGACTTCCAGAGTGAAAGACCATTTGCCTAAATGGGCGCAGAAGTCCGTGTTACAGGAGAACGGCAATGTCGCTGAAACACGTAGACAGTCAGTTTCCGCAGTCGCTAGACACGTCCTAACCACTAGTCACGTTTTCAGTCCATCTTGAGCATTCAGAATCCTGTTACGTCATTCAAACCCAAGATTCTTGCGGTTTGCTGAGGCGGTCGCAATCGATCGACTCAAGTCAGCTCTCTGTGTTCAGAAACAACTGTACGTGAACCTGACCCCTCCTCGGACTTAGTGACCTATCTTAACCCGCCGATTGATTTTTCACCCCCATTCCTAGTTGTTTGTTGTAAAAAAAAAGCCGGTTCATGTTATTTTAAATTTGGTACTGACAAGTCAATACGAACTGCTTGTATCTGCCAGTTTTCGTGTTCCAACAGCTTTGTTCAAACTGTTCATGAGAACCAATTTTCTCAACCTTCTTCACTGTGTTGTCTTGGCGTTCATCTTTACGTTTTTTAGTTTTTACGCTTTTTATGCAAAATAAGCAGCTTGAAATGGTTTGCCATGGATGCTTATTAAAATAACCATTTTTAATCCTCAATCTTCTTTGAAACCCGAATTCACAATACTTGTGCCTGCAACGCCAAACCTGTCGCGTTTGCACCTGACAGTCGACTGCGCCCCTTTATTGATCGACCACCCTCATTGTCCACCGGGCGGAGTGAATAGCTGAACAAGAGGAGGCCACTCCTCCAAGCTGTCTGTGCTGAGCCATTATGATCGGCCCGGGTGCGTTTGTAGATGTGTATCTAGCCTTTGCTGTTTCCTTGGCGCGGTCGTCTGTTTTGTATGCTGTTTGATCTGGAGGGCTGTGTTGACTAGGATTTCAGTGCCCTCAAGACCAACCACGTGAGATAGACCAAAGAAAAGCAGCTTGACAAAACCAGCTGACCTCACAGTTTGTATGTCGCACCATTGACTTCGTATGGTGTTTAGGCGGTCAGGAACGAACCTGTGATCATAAAGCAGAGCCATATTTATGGTTGAAGCATTCCTAATCTTGGTTAATACAATCAATTCTGCGTAGGGTTACCATGTTTTCGCCTGTCTACCCTGCTGTGTGCAGCATATGAGATGACCTAGTTTATACTGCGAGACGGTCGATGCAGTATCGAATTACTGATGATGTGACTATTCACAAATTTATGTGAGCCGAGATACTACCAGAATGCTCAGACCAAGACAAGAGAACGATTAGGGTCCACAACCAAAGCCTTTGGCTCAAAAGCCTGTACTGCAAGACAGCGGGTGAGTGGCAGTGTATCAAAACTGGTACTTTTTCCGGAAAAAGATGCCAACCTTCTTTCAACCCCCAAACTGGAGGGCCGGGAGACTGTGGTTCGTCAGACCTGTGCCTATTGGCTTGACTGATATGAGTGACTCATATCGGTGTGTTGGCCACATCGTCCAGTTTAGCCCAACAGATCACCAAGATGTGCAAGCCGTCACACCGCGTCAAGGTCCAGTCTCGTTGTGAGATTGTATACACGGAAAGCTGTATCAGCGGCGGAGGTGTAGGGAATGAAATACAGGTGCGTATTTCCAAGGCTAGGGTGGTGTTAGCTAATCTGGAACATCTATGGCGACAGAGAAGTATCTCTCTGAAACTTAAGGGTCGCGTATATCAGACAGCAGTGGGGGCTGGATTACTTTACGGCAGCGAAACCTGGCCGCTCAGGGTAGAGGACGTGAACCGTCTTCAGGTATTTGACCACCCATGTCTGCGTTCAATCGCTCGTATCGAGTGGCACCAACGAGTGAGCAACGAGGAGGTCAGGATGAGGGTATTTGACACTGATTGTCAGGCGAGTTTTTTTGTTAAATCACTACATTTGCACACACTTAGATGGTTAGTGTTGAAAAATCGCGGCCTCCCGGAACGAAAGCAAAAACCAGTCTTCGTGGCGCAAAGCAAATCTCGATTTATTGAGTTTCTATTGGTTATTTTATAGACAAGACGTATCAGTAAAATGAAGAAATACAATTGGTGCTGTCGCTTCAGCTTTCCCATTGGTCGGCTCCACTTCACTAGTAGCTCGTTTGTTTTAACACATGACGCACTTAAACAACTTGTGTCAACGCGTGACGCACTTAAGCAACTTATTTTAATCCGACACTCGTTATAGCAAAATCCGACGCTGGAGCAGCGTGCCGTCCTGATTGGTTCCCACGCCGACATACTAGTCTGCTCGCTATGTCGACACTGATTGGCCGTTATCTTTCGCGAATCCCTGGTTGACTTCGTATCGATGTGTTTGTCCAATCCAACCCCTTTACAGTTAGGTCATGTACTATGTATGCCAGCTAGTCGTCTGCCACACTGAGCACTCTTTGCTGATGCTGCGGCCGACTGGCGCAAGGTGACCTGTCGTAGAGAAATGAAATCGTTCACGAAGGGGTTGGCTGCTGTAGATCGGGTTCGTCTCCAGCACTGGAGCCTTGACCACTCGCAGAATCGTTGGCTTGAGACGTTAAGTGAGATGGCGGCTAGCCGAGGTTAGTGGCGTGATTGTTGTCGTTGTTTAGTCGAGTTATCTATTAAGTGAGTGCACTTAATGACGTGAGGCAGTGAAACCGGTAAGGAAGCTGTCTTGCTGATTATGTCTTACTTTCACTTATAGCTCGGTTGTTTGTTTCCGAGGTGTAGTCACCTTTGATGTTGTATGTTTGAATATAGACGTGGCTATTTTTAGTAGTTAGGTCCATTCCCCTTTCCTTCTTTTTTTCCACTCTCTTCCTATACCGGGTTTGTTTTTTCTTCTTCGTAGTTGTGGAGCAATTAAGCATCAATGTGAGTCACTGATGTAATTCTGTCCATGATGATGATGACAGTTACCATCCCGCTTGCTAAGTTCTCTCTCTCTAGATTTGTACAGAACGTTGACACCGTCCGTTCCTCCCTCTTCTGTTTTGCTCTACCATGTGACAGTATCCGACGTTGTGGTTGATGTCTAGTCGTATATTGCCAATGTGAATCATACAATTTCCATCGGCTGTTCCCAGTAGCTGGTGGCTCATTGTTGTTTTAAAGCCCACTCACGGCGAAGCAATGATGCAAAATGCATGAAAGCTAAACGTTGCATCGTCTGTTGTATCCCATAGGTCCTAAGGATAATTGGCAAATAGCTCGTGTACTGTAACGTGTGGACAATGTGCGCACAACGGTCATATGCAAGCGTAGTCACAAAGTGGATGCGACAGAAAAACTCCACATGCAACTCAACCGTGATGACTAAGCAGTCATTTGACTTGCCAGGCAAGTCAGCAGGAAGTTATACACGCAGTCATAGGTGCGGCAAGTCAAACAGTTGATCAGTTGGAAAGTGAGCGGTACATACAATTTGTAATTATCTAGACACAACATCACTTCTCTTATTCTGTATATCACAGTAGAATGCACCCGTGAGCAGATTAAAGTAGTCGGTCAGGTCATAGTATTCACCCGAATTGGATAGGAACTAGGCTGATAAAACGGTAGTGCTGATGATTGATGAATATTTGTACGGGCCAAACGCAATTACCTTATATCGAAATTTGCAATAACCCGTAAGATGTTAGGGGAACATAATTTTAACTGCACTGAATTAGATATGGGTGTTGTTCTGGATAGCATATTTTTAGGTTGTCATGGTTTTTCGGGAAAGTTTCTTCTACTTTTTTGGAATGGGTAACATCAGAAACACATTGTCTTGTGCAGAAACAAGGCATAAAATGAGGGCACCTAAAGTTTCCACCCGGTCAATTACCATAGTTGGTGGGTTCCAGCGTGAACTGTTCAGTCCGTTACATAATTCGGTGGATACGACATGACAGTGCGTTAAATCGCCCCGCTCGGGTAAGGAGAACATGAGTTGGTAAGACACAAGTACAGAGTGTATCGACTAGTTCCGTGGTAAGGCAAGCGATCAATAACTAACTGGCGATTCGGCAAACACTTGTACACGTGATTGGTTAGTTTATTGCATGACTGATCTGGCATAAGTTGGGATGCATGGTTGTGTGGGCGTGTAAGTGCGATACTGCCTGTCCGATTCCGATCCTACACCCTCCTCTGTTAAGATGAACACTATTCGTACGACCTTTTAGAAGGGTCCACGTTGAGGCGTTTTATTGGAGCTCGAGTTCGTCGTGAATGGCGTGTTTCAATGATAGGGTTTTCTCGTGCCACGTTTTCTCTCCGTTACTCTCACTCGTGTTTGTTGGCAGTTCAAACGCATCTAACAGGATATCGAGAAGTAATTCACTGATGTCTTCCGGCCTATCGCAGATGTTGGGATCCCGTCGTCGGATGTGGTTTATGTGATGAGTCTCTTTCTTGTCGCGGACAGTGAGTTCATGTAACACATGACCTCGACGCTGAGTCACAGTTCCCGGTATCTAACTACATCCATGGCCATGAAATTTTAGAACAAATACTAGGTCACTTGGACGGAATTCTCGAGCCTTGGCTCCATGATGCTGGTTAAATTGCCTCTCCATCTTGATGTTGCGTTGCCTCGCCCGCTTGACGGGAAACATGGCATCGAGTGCTGTTCTCATTCGCCGCCCAAGAAAAGCTTCAACTGGTGAAACTCCATTTGGTACAGCTGCATTTAGTGTAGAACGATAGGTGCGCAAGAAGGTGTCTAAAATTTCACACATTCTTTCTTCCCCCTCCAATTTGTGAAGAGCCCTTTTGAATGTATCAACGAAACGTTCTGCTCGTCCGTTGGATTGAGGATGATATGGAGGACCGCGAACGTGGTCTATAGCGAACGACTCACAAAACTGTGTTGAAGTGAACTGTGTACTATTGTCAGTCACAAGCGTTTCTGGAAAACCGAACTGAGCAAATATGCGACTTAGACACGAAATAGTGATAGTCGTGGAAATTGTGCGTAGTGGAACGATCTCCGGCAATTTAGAAAAGACATCTACGAGGATGAGAAAGTATTGGCCGTTGAATGGACCAGCAAAGTCGGCATCAATTCTTTTCCAGGGACATCTGGTAGAGGCCAAGAGTGCAACTCAACCTTTACGGGTACTTTTGCAGCTCGTGCATGCTATTCACACATAGTTTATCCCTGGCCAATATGTGTAACTACGTGCCGAAGCTTTCATACGTGTTATGCCGGGGTGAGCACAATGTAGCATTTGTATAACACGTTTTCTCAGTATTTGTGGTATCACTATACGATCCGCTAACATCAAACATCCGTCAACGACCGTTAGAACATCACGCCGTTGGAAGTATGGTTTGTAAACCGCACATAACTCTTTGGGCCAGGACGTGCGTAAATAATATGTTATCACTTGCAAGACAGGGTCTGATTGAGTGGCACGCCGAATCATAGCAGAAGTGATAGACAAATTCCTGATGGACTCTTTAAACACGTATTTCACATCAGCGTCGACCTCCACAGAGGAAATGATTACGTCCTCACTTTGTTGGTTAGTGGACTTATGTGCAATCAGCCTAAAAAGGGCGTCCGCATGATTAAACCGCTCTGTCTGGATATATTTGAGGACAAAATCGTAACCGAGTAGTAATGTGGCCCAACGTTGAAGTCGGTTAGCCGTGTGAGCATGGATACCCTTTAGCGGGGCGAGTATGGCCCGTACACAATGTAAACCGGCGGCCGTGCAACATCTTATGGAATTTTTTTACAGCAAAAATTAAGGCCAAACCTTCTTTCTCTATCTGATTATAATTTCTTTCGGCAGGAAACAATGTTCGCGAAGCGTGGCTGATTGCCTTTTGGTGACCGTCAGAGAGCTGGTGTAAAATCACAGCCTCAATGCCATAGTCAGAAGCGTCAGCAGCCACAATGATAGAGAGATTAAGATCATAGTGTGTCAATAATAGGTCAAAAGACAAGATTCGCTTGAGGCCATCAAACGCAGATTGACACTCGTGAGACCAAACCCATTTAGTGTCCTTGCGTAACAGATTGTTTAAAGGTGCCCTTAGTTGATGCATATTGGGCACGAAACTGTTATAATAGTTCACAAGACACAAGAATGACTGTAACTGTACTCGATTAGTTGGAGAAGGGAGGTTATTAATCGCATAAATGTTAGCGGGGTCTGGATGACGACCATTGCAATCGACAATGAATCCCAGATATTTGATTTGAGGCAAGAAAAACTCACATTTTTGTCTCCGTAAGATGAATCCGTATTCACGTATACGATTAAAGACTTGTTCTAAATGTGTTTTGTGTTCATCTGATGAGGGGCTTACAATAATGATATCGTCCATGTAAGAAACAGCGAACGACAAACCACTAAACATAGTATCCATAATTTGCTGGAATATTGCTCGAGCGCATTTAACACCGAATGGAAGTCTGTTTTAACTGTACAGACCCCGCTGTGTGTTTATTGTTCGTAGGTCTATACAACTATCTACCACCTCAACCTGGAGGTATGTGTTAGGGCGCCCCACCCTGTGACCGTCCCAGGGCGCCTCCGTCGTGAGAAGGAAGAAAAAAACCACTCGACTCAGTCCGAACTAGCGGAACTGTTCAAATCGGTTGAGACTTTTTATACCGCTATGCACATGTGTGGTCCTAACTGTTTCTCATGATGTGGTGGGAATGTGTGTTCATGACGTGCCTTATAAATACTTCGTACTTGTCGCCCTAGCCGCACACGTTTTGTAGCGGAACAAAGCTTCTTATTTTGAACGCGTCTTTTGGCTTGCGTTGGGAGCGAATACGGGACAGTCGCGGTAGTATTCGGGACCGAGATTTTCGTGTGAATTATTACCGGGACGAGAATCCGATTTTCTCGAGCGCACCACTATTATCGAGATTGAACCAGCGTATCGTTTGGGAAAGATAATAGTAGTCCCGAAACCTTTGCAACAGAAGTTTATTGGACAAATCCATATGGCACATGTCGGAGTGGACAGCTGTATTCGGAGAGCAAGTCCAGTAAAATAAAGGATTACATAGCAATGTGTGAAATTTGAAAACTCGAAGGAAGAACCGTATCCAATGCTTTGAGAGAGTAAAAAGATGCGGAATGAACGCATTGGATACGGTGCAACGAAGCGAATGTTTGGGCGATGGACACAGACACAATTGCGGGTGGCATTTGAACCGCTGCGCTATGACATTAAACGAGTCAACTGTTTAAGAGAATTCACAACAAAAATTGTGACCGCGGAGTCCGGAAATTTATAAGCCGTAAATCTGGAGAGAAGGTGTGGGTCCAGTAAGTCCCCGAGACAACGAGCATGTGGTATGATCATGGGGCATACGATGTTGACGTGGACAAGGTAGTGAGAATAAGAAACCGTGAGCACCTGAGGGAGTGGATTTCACTGGAAATGGAGATCCATGATACAAACCGTGAGTGAACATTAAGAACGAGAAGTGAACAAGCTTATCGAAAGGGAAAAGATGTAATGAATTTGAACTGGAGCGGTTTTCTGATTGGAGAGGACTTAGCCAGTCAGAGTTCGCACAAAAGCTGCTGCAGACGGGATTGTGGTCGGTCGGCGCCAACCAATGAAAAACAACGTTCATTTCATTTGTTTTGTCGCCCTGTGGCAGATTATCAGGTCGGAGGTGTGAGCATTCCAACACACGGCGGAATATCTCAACGCGAGGGAGGTAAGTCCAAAAGCCCACAACGATCATATCGGGGACGGCGTGCGTAACCGGATGAGTCATCGCTCGACTGGATCGGACCAACGGGCGAGACATTGCAAGCAAAATAGGATTGACGGCCAAATCGGGGGCGCAATTATTCCAACACTCGTAGGAATTTCTCGACACGGTCGTGGAATACAGTCAAAGCCCACAGCAGATAGAGCGCAGACAACATGGGCGACAGGACGAACCATCGCCCAACGAGATCAGATCAACAGACGAAGAATGGCAGGCGGTAAACCACCCGATAGACGGCGCCGATCACACACATAAACCGGGCAGAAGTGCACACGAAGTGTGGGCGGAAACCTGCATTGTTGTAGACTGGGATGCTGATTCATAAATGCGAGCGCGCGCGTAGCATGCTAACTAGTGAGTTGGACGATAAAGATTGTGCTTCATTGCACGCCTAAACCTATATAACCGACTATTTTGTATAATCGACTTATAAGAATAAACGAAATGCTTGCATCTCGCTGCATATAATTTCTTCCCGTCTGGATGAACTGGATAAGGGAAACTCACTGTTTCGAACCTAATTTCATGTTAACCATAGATGTGAACAGTCTGACAATCAACCAATCAGAAAACGGAAACCTGTTGATCCGATTTACCCAGACGACCAACGGCCAGTGAGACGAACAAGCGTAAACTGATGATTGGGTAAAAGTACATCGATTGTTTGCAAAAATAGGAGCTCCTCCACATCATCTCCCTTTTCAACAAAAGCAAGTTAATAAGATAGTATCAAAACACCTTCTGGGGTCAATAAAACGGTTGATTGGATGACGAATACGATTAGATCTGCGAAGCTTATACGTATCTGAGGTGGTCGAGGTAGTTGATATTGTGAAGATTCGCATGGAGAAAACGTCTGGCGACTTCGAGGTTGCATCGACTGTTAATTAATGCAAGTGTCTGTTTGACGAGCCTGCAAAGTCCAGGTGAACCCAAGACCATTTTTGCCAGCTTTGAAACATGAGTATATTTCATATCTAGCGAGCAGTTTCACACAGTTTTTGCACTTATGAACCGAATCTTTCATCTGTCTATCGATTCCCGGTCAATAAACTTAACTGAGCGTCACCGACTTCGTGCGACCGATATTGGGATGGCCAAAGTGTAACCGTTTTGTCACGGGTTGCAATGACTGTCGGAATCACTACACAATCTGTCACCATCAAAAGTCCGTAAATCAAAGAGGGTAAATCCTTCTAACCAGAAAATTACATCAGTCCCTCATCTGGAAATACCGCTTAACCTGATGTAATAAGAAATCGTTTTCTGTTGCGTCTACAACCATTTTGACACTTTCTGATAGAATATGGATCGAGTCTGAAGAAATCCCAAGAATGTCCTCATCCGTCGATACTGAGGAAATGATTGAGTCTTCATCAGCCTTTGTTTGCGTACATCGACCAAGAGTATCAACAAAATAGTGATCATACTGTTCTTGTAATTCTAAAGTGAATTTTGCTATTGTGTCTTCACTTATCGTTACTCTTACTTACTCAAGCGGAAGTGTAATACTGACAACTAGACAGACTTGAATATAGATTAAATTCAGTGGCACATAGTATATTCTCACTCCACTAATCCAGCCTTTACCTATTAAACAGAACGTCAAGTCTGTAACGATGCAACATTTACCAACAGAATGTGAACTACTAAGTTGAAACTTACAGTTTACTTGTCCCACAAATAAATTTTGTGTTTCTAAGACGTTACATGTCACATTATCTGTTTGTTTAGATGATGGTCTGTGCAACTGAGCTCGTTTTCTCTGAGATGATTAATATCACAGGCTGTGTCCACTTGTCGGAGTACTTTCGTTCCGTGATGTTTTAACATACTTTCCGTTATCGGAAATGTGAAAATCGCATGCAGCGAACACAAGGTTGAACCAACCGCCAGTATGCATCAGGGTTTCTTCGGGTTCTCGAAAACGCCCGGATGAGGGTGCTTTTCTAAAGTAAATCTGTTTAGGTCCACGTTTTCTGCATCTTCTGTATAAGTGATTTCCAGATTGGCAAACTAGCGCTAAATGCCATTCTCTACAATAACAACATACGCTCAACGACCTTCGTGAGAAGTCTTGTCTGGATGCTTCCTGTTTTGTTGGTGATTAAACGATGTTTTCGTCGCTGTTGCGTTCGTTTTCAATCAATCGATTATTGTTTTTCAGATTTATTAATCGTCGACACTGATCTGTCACAGTCTGTGTGAGTTTCTTTCCAGCCGTGATAAGATAGGTCTACGGGTATCTGATACGCCTGCGTGACGCGTTCTCGACTGTTCCACACGCGCTGTGTACGTGTCCAGCGACCAATCGATGACAATTTGGACTGGTCATCCTATCAACCGCGGGAACTAATAGTACACACGTCTCTTGTTCACACCATGCGTACTATCTTACGTGAAACTGACTGTTCTTTACCCGCTCATATTTTTGTCGTTCCAATAAACCGTTTTTAGTCTGTTAAGCGGTAAGTATAACAATATCCGTATCACATACTGATTTAGGTCCACACCCAAAAAGCACTGTTTTAAACTGGTCACTGGTGAGATTTGATAGCTTGGGTTTCTCATAGTCAAGGCTCACCACACCGACGAATGTCTTGCTTACTGAGTTGCAAGCCGTTAAATCGAAAGTTGAAAACGCTGGTTGAAACCGCGAGTTAAACACTATACAGTGTCTACGAGTAAAACTTCGCGTAGTTTCTTTGACAAGATATAGCTACAATACTGATTATGTTCCGTTGAGCTAAACTTGCGTAAAAGTAGTGAAATTTGGACACTTTTGTTGAATAGGTCATCGTAACGCTTGAACCAAGCTGTGAAAGTGTTCCCGCTATTCCACCACCAGTTAAATTCCGTTATCCTGTCGATCAATGATTCTGCTGTGGATACTGTGGCTATAACTGCTTAAATTTGCCGAACTGTCATTTTATGTGTCTTCAGTATACTCACTTGTAATCGAACGGCTTCATATTGTTCGCGCTGTTGCTTGAAAATTTTCTGAACTTCTTCAATTAATACTTACATGGTGACATCGTTGATATGCTAATTGTTCTAACCTTACCAATGGAACAGAATCAGAACACGGAGAATGACAGCGTACACTAGTTTGCTTCCACGCAGTAATTAACGAAAACTAAGACATGATAATCGTAAACGTGACCAGTCTGACAGCCAACCAATCGGAAAACAGAAACCGACTGATCCGATTTATCCAAACCACCAGCGGCTGATGAGACGAACAAGCGTTAACGAGTGTCGGGAAAAAGTAAATCGACCATCTGCAACAGTCAAAACAAATGTACCATGACAGTGGGGCATTTATACAATCACTACTGCTAAATCAGCCCGTCTACGGCCTACTTCTCTCTAGTGCTACTAGTCAGACGAAAGGCAGGCAATAGACCGGTACCCTCCCCACACCTCCGACACTGGGATACAACTTTATTGTAGTTCCTATTACAAGCAAATGTACAGGTGGTAACACGCAGACCATGGAGTATGAGGCAGACAGGTGTCAGTCGGCTCGTGCTCTCGTGGTGCTTAAGTCACGAGGGTACACCTGTTTGAGTCATCGTATCAATGTAGCAAAGCAATCAGCACACTCCTATGGTCACGTGTTCGACGTTCGTCTCACAATTGTGGACCCAGTGTAAAAACCATTTCACCGGAATTTCAACTGACATGCTTACCCAGAAGAATTACCGAAAAACACATTTCCTAACCGAATCAGGATGACGAACGCAACCAACACACCAGTGCCACCAAAACCTAATCAGCACTATCAAGTCAAATTGTTCGACTCCATCGTCCCAGTGTTTCGGCCGCCGTGGTCCACGATTAATGGCACCTGGCTGTTGACAACCGTGTCTCTGTAATCGTTTCAGCGTTCGAAAGGCGACACAGGGCTAGGGACCAGTGTGCATGAGTGAGTAAAATTACGAGCTGTCCCTAACGCAGTGTGCTGTCACGATAGTTTCTTAATTCAGTGATGGACAATGAAATACTTCGTTCATGAACAAAACAGATTTACAAATCAATATACACACATTTGCTTCTGTCAGTGGAACTGTTTACGTTGGTCGCACGATCAAGCTTTTATCTGAACGTATCCGTGAGCATCATCCATTCTGGATCAATAGGGGAGTCACCAAAACAATTGCCAGTGCATTTGTAATACATTTTGTCACATTTTTGCCATACCGTCAATCCAGCCTCGTAATCTATCTCTTTACCGAATCAAGGACAGCCGGTCGAAAACCGTGAGGTGCCGAATTTCGACCACAACTGAGGCAATCACAATTCGATTAAGTACTCCACTCGTGCGCATACAGAAGCGTTTTATTCATGTATTGTGATTGTCATGATCAACCAACCACACCATGACGATCAGACTGCTACGGTTAAGTAGATCCAGGTTATCAGTGACAACAAAATAAACAGATACAGCAGAAAAATTACAGAGTTCAAGCAAGTTACGGTAATGAAAGAATTTGACATACAGAAGGTTTTCACAGGTATTCGAGATGACCACCACAATATTCCAAATGACAGTATCCGGAAGGCAAAGATTTTGCGCAGTTATTGGGAACTGCTGAACAGCGATTGGAGCTTCGACGATGTTCGTAGAACGAAGGAGCTGAAAGATGTGTGTTGTTTCAACAAACGACTGCGCGAACAAAGAGAGAAGAGCAGACTTGTGTGCACAACTTTTGTATTGTATTACAAGGTCATTCTAATCAATTCGAACACCATGCAGAAGTGATGCAAAGAGCGTTGTTGTACAAAAGTGAAGCATTTTTAGTTAACGAAAAATATAAGAAAAATTCTATAATCTAATTGTCTCCAAGTGTATCAATAAAACGGTTGACCTCATTTAGACTTGTTACTTATTTTGCTTGTTTCACCCTGACAACACTGTTTCATAGAAGCGTTATGTATTTGATCAGATTGTAAACAACCGTAAGCGAGCTTTTTTGCTAAATCCTTTTTCGAAATTGGTGGAAGATTGAGTAAAACTTAACAATCGTTCAGTAGAACCCGTGTGTTAGATTTAACGTGCCATTTGTGGATTGTGACGTGACGTTTTCTATTAGCGTGTTATCAAGTTGTTAAGCGTCACACGGCACTGTAGCTTGTCATTTTATCTCATGACAGCTTGACTATTCCTTCACAAATACTCCTTGACGTCATCATAACAATAAAGTAGCGAACGGAACTTGCTACTTACAACCAAATAAATATGAAAACAGTAACCAGGGCGAGTCAGGAAATCGGTCAATAGAAGTTAGGAATAATCTATTCACTATCAATTATACAATCATCATTCTAAGTTGTATGTTTGATCGGATGATTAACTACTAACAAAAACGCAGTCCGCAATCTCTATTGAACAATTTTCCGACTTATTCTAGTCATTGTTTCCATATTTATTGTGTTGTAATTAGCTTGATGATCGAACATGGAAAACAGTGCACGTTCGCTACTTTGTCGTTCTCAATACGACTACTTTGACCATTTTAATCAACAAGCTGTGCCATGATGAGGGTAACTCGTTGTGTTGTCGAGATCGATACAGACAGCTCGTTGAAGGTGAGCATATTATGCTGTTGTGCCCTCTAGAAGAAGCTTGTTTCGCCCTGAAAAACGATTTATGCACGATATGAAAGCCATTCAGCTCGGGTCGATGCAAAAACGTTGCATCACACGAGTTCAGTTAGCTGATTGCGAACTAGGATGACATGCACTTTCACGTATGCACTGATCGAAGTAGGGCGAGTTAAAGGCTTACGGCACTTTCTGCAAGAATTGCGTCCTTTCACAAACTGATTTCTCTAGGACTCCACGAAATGTTAACACAAATGCTTCTGGATGTGAATTCCACCGAAGATATATCAGAACTATGGGTCCTCGGGTAATTAATTTGTTCGGGACGTGTGTACTTTTATCCGAAAACCTATGGTGACTACGACTTTAGTCTTTCCAGACCAAGTCATGTCAGACGGGTCAAAGGGAACAGCCAGAAGAAAACAGCTAAGCTCACAAGTGTGTATGTCATACTACTGATTTCGTAGGGGTGCCTAAGTAATGAGGCACGAATCTATGAGTGTACAACAGAACTGTACTCATATTTGTTGCATTGATGTCTTCCTCTTTGAAAGAAAGAGGTTAGAGAGTTACCTTCAAACAAAGAATGTTTCGGTCGCCCAAAGGCTGGCTGTAACAGTCAGTGTGTAATCTTCTACGGTCGAAAAACCTGCACACATTTTCAGAGGTGTGACGTAGATTACATTACATCTACTGCTCCCAACAACAAACAAAATGAGCCGTTATCGTCTTATTCATTGAGCCCCCAAGCTGGGTTAGTCCACTCCTGCTAAGCGAATCCGTTTTTTGAGTCAGTGGTTTCGAGCGTGATCTCTCCAACAAACCACATTTCTCTTTGTCCTGCATGTAAAACTGTTGAGTCGGAGACTCGAACGAAGGTCCCATATATCACTACTAGGCATGTGCGTGGAGGGTAGATGTCTGTCAGGACGTGGGATGTGCGTACGCTATTGGATCAATACACCACCGGACGGCCGGAATGCCACACCGCACTGATCGCCATAGAAGTGATTCACTAGAGTATCGATTTTTCAGCCTTGAGTGAGGCAGGGCTCGCAGACCACGGAAAGGCAGATTGTACACTCTTACTCCTCCAGCCGCAAGACGCACGGGTGAGTCCTCCTCACGGGTTCTTTGTTGACTTCAAACATTCCAAAGGCATGTAGTCAGTCGACGTCAACCTAACAAATATAGTAACTAGTTTTCCTAGGCACGCTATTTTTCCGCCGTTGATTACTTGCTTTCGGTCGGCGTTAAAACCAGACTGAGATGTCTCACAACGCTTACTTTTCGCCGCAGTGCAGCTCTGAGTGTCATGTTTAAAAGCCTGCCGGGAGTTATTGGATCCCACGGCGTTGGTGCAGTCAATGAGAACGGTTAATTTTTGCTCCATCTGTGTTCCACTCAAGTTGGCTGTCACAAATACCCGATTCTGGCTAGATGCGAGTGATACCATCACATGGACTCATCAACGAAATGGTCGTCATCATCTACTTCAGCTTCTAAGTTAAGAAACTCAACGAGTAAGCCTCTGTTAGAACAATGCAGCTGATAATCCAATTGATCTACAGGTGATACACTAGTTGACGTAAAATTTTCTTAACATCTCTAGTAAGAGGGGTTCTTTCTAATGAAATCTCAGTAGTAAAATTGTGAGGACCAGACGAAAGGTCTTTACCACTGGATGACTTTCTTCTAAAAGTGTATTGTTTAGGGTGAAATCACGGTACGCAAATATCAGTGTTACTTAACAGACTCCTGATGGACAAGCCGCTTTATACTTTTCGTTAACCAAAGGACATGGGTGGTTTACCTAAAAAAAAATATAAACGACATACATACGTTCAGATAAGTTCTGCCATTCTTTGCAGCCAACCCACCGACAACCGCGGACTCGGTTCCAAAACCTGGAGGTCAAACCATGTCACGGGAACTGCAACTGAAAAGTTTACCCAAACGGCTTACTCAAAGAATAGACCTCCCAACTGAGGGGATGCAAATGGACACAATCAATGCACGAGATGTCCCTAATGAAGGGTGCTTTCACGATCGTTTTCAATTTAACGATGGATAATGAAAAGCCTCGTTCATGAACGAAACGTATTTATAAGTTAGTAAAAGACTTACAGCTGACAACTTTCCCATGGAATCTGAGACACGTCATGTCGTGTTTTCAGGGTCACCGCATCTCTTATGGACAGATGTGACGTTTTATAACCGTGTTACTGAAAAGTTAAGCGACAAGTGACGTTTTCAAGTTGTGTGTCTTCATGTAGTGGACAAGTGATTCTGCGTCCGACCATCGTCCACTAACGATTTAAAACGCCTTTCCTGAAGAACAGTCGAAATGATGTCCCAACAGACATCGGACTGAAAAAACGCAGTACGGTTGGGAAACAAACTGTATACTTCCAACAATGCTTCGAAATATGATAAATGGTTGGCTCTAACCTAAACTGGAA